>JANHFT010001446.1:288334-304681 GCA_032467955.1 Pseudoxenodon macrops
GGCCCCACGCCTCTTGGTGGGGCGCTATTGGGAGGTGGCAGATGGGAGAGGAGATGGGGCTGCACGCGAGACGCTCCCTTAGCAGCTTTGCCTTTTTTCCGCTCCTGTCTTTCAGGCAGGCTTTGCAAGGAAACCCCTTGCAATGTAAAGAAAAACTTTTCGCGAACGCAAAAAAAAGTTTTTCTTTACATTGCAAGGGGTTTCCTAGCAAAGCCTGTCCAAAAGACAGGAGCGGAAAAAAGCCAAAGCTGCTAAGGTGAGCGTCTCGCGTGCAGCCACGTTCTGCCCCATCTCATCTCCCACCTGCCACCCCCAATCTACACCCCCACCGTGAGACGCTTGTCTTACCTGTCCCTCTTAGCCATCGCGTTCCTTGCCTTTGTGTCTGGAGGAACCCTCTGCATAGAACAAAAAAATGGTTAAAGCAGAAGAAATTCATTTTCACCATTTCCCTCAAAAAAACCGGTGAATAAGTATGCTCTTGAATCATTTGTTTTTGACTCATTTGTTTAGTTTGGTTCTCTATCTATTTAATTTTAGTTCTAGTGTGAAGAACAAACCACCTTTTAGGACATATTTATGCAGAAATATTGAAAAATATTGAAATACTGAACATTCAAAAGGGTTTGCAAACTTAAAAAACACTGTATATCTACAGCTTCAAGAGCCTTCACTACTTTAGAAATACTGCCCTGATAATTTAGTTGCTTCTCATTTTTCAAACAGGATGTTTGTAATTTAGATCTCTTATCTGCTATTTTGATGGGGATTTGGATAAGTATCTTTTGTTTTAGTCTCACCTGAAGAGATTATTGTAACAATAAAAAAAATAGATGTAAATAATTTAATATCTGTTAAAAGGACACCTGAAAGTTTAGTGAAAAAAGTTGATAACTCTCTAAATAGTTTCCTTGCTTTAGATTTCCATTTAATGTCATTTTGACATTATTAATAGCAATTTTGTATTTTTAGATGGCAAACTGCTTACTGTTTTTTTCTTTCTTAGAGAGGATCTGACGAACTTCTTTCAGGCAGTGTACTCAATAGCCCGAACTCTAATATGAGCAGCATAGTAGTTACTGGTAAGTGATGCATTTTAAAGGATCGTTGTTATTTGAATATCAAAATATATCCATCTTGCAGAATAGATTAAAACACATGGCAGAAAGAATGTTCATGATACCATTTGAATAATGACACACTAAATTTTAAAAACAAAACAAAACCAGCAATAAATGCTTGGACTAAACTCGTGATGTGCATGTGTTTGTATATGTATATAAATAAATAAATTGGAAAAATCATTCTGTATGTTTTAAGGCAAGATAATAAATGGAAGTTTCTTCAACAATCTACTTGAAATTATATTATATTATTCTTCCTTTGCCACAGCCTGACCTACAATTCTTATTTAGCTACAATATTCAGGTAGTTCTTGACTTACAACAGTTCATTTGAAGTTACAATGACACTGAAAACAGTGACTTATGACTGTTTTTCACAATTAAGACCGTTGCAGCATTTTCATGGTCATCTGATCACTTGAGATACTTGGTAACTGACTCATATTTATGGCAGTTGCAATGTCCCAGTGTCATGTCCCAGTGTCACTTTTTAAAATCTTCTGACAAGCAAAATCAATGGGGAAGCCAGATTCATTTAACAATCCTTCTACTAATTTAATAACCGCAGTGATTCACTTAACAGTTGTCAAGAATGGTTGTAAAATGGGATAAAATTCACTTAACAATTGTCTCACTTAACAACAGAAAATTTGGATTCAGTTACAGTTGTAAGTCGAGGACTACCTGTATTACAGAAAATTAATACTGAAATTTACCTATTTCCCTTCACCTTCTCCAGACCTTTTAGTCTTGTATTTTTACTGCAGAA
This sequence comes from Pseudoxenodon macrops, assembly GCA_032467955.1. Lineage (NCBI taxonomy): Eukaryota > Metazoa > Chordata > Lepidosauria > Squamata > Pseudoxenodontidae > Pseudoxenodon > Pseudoxenodon macrops. The sequence goes on from JANHFT010001446.1 coordinate 290,228, forward strand.
TTTCTGTTCTATTTTTCTGCCACATACAAGAATATAACGATAAAAAAAATGTATGCCTTATTACTATGTCCTTGAATAATTATGTAAGTTTTGCAAATAATGTTAAAAGGACAAGTTCCCAGCCTTTTTGTACTTGGATAATCTCTTGCTTGAGCATCTAGCAACTCTGTAATCAATGTGTTGAAATCTTAGTGTTTTCCTTAATTATGCATTAATTTCCTTTATACATTAAGGTATTTTTTCATTTTATTTGGTACTTCTATTTATCCTAAATTTGACATGTAGTATTAGAATTTCTTTTAGTTTTTAAGTTATCCTGGGATTTTTTGCTGAGAAAGTGGTAATGTACAAATGAACTGAAACTAGAATATGATAAAATTAGGAGAGAAGATATTCTGTGATGGCATGCTTACAATAAATAATCTTTGATTGCTCAATTGCCTGCACAGGGATACTGGTTTCATTCTGGTTGTATATGTTGGGATTATGTGCTATTTTTGTGTGTGTGCTTTCAAGTCAGGGATGATTCCCGGTGACTGCATAGACCAGGGGTCTGCAAACTTAAACACTCAAAAGAGCCATTTGGACCTGTTTCTCACAGAAAAACCACACACTGGGAGCCACAAAACCTGGGTGGGTGTGACCAACTCGATGTCACTCACTCCTGCCCAGGCACATGACCCCCCAGCCACGCCTACCAGGGGTGGGTTCTAACTTACCTTGCCGCCAGTTTGCTGCCTCCCGTGCCGTATGGCCGCACCTCGTTCATCATTTCAGAGACTGAATCCATTGAGCTTTCTGCCACGCCTCGCCTGGCTGCCACCCAGTTTGATTCAGTCTTACATCTGAGAGAGATATGTGAGTTTGAGCTAATCAAAGAGGAGGAAAACGCCTCTTTGGATTCTCAGAACAGTATAGGAGCTTTGTTTTGTTTAGAGCCAAATAGCAGTCTGGTTTAGCCTCTTGGTGTCGGAAATAGGCACAGCCTGCCGCGTTAAGAGCAGCGAGGGGAAAACGGAAGGCTGGAGTTTCAGAAGCAACGCTTCTGGAGCAACAGGATAGAAGAAAAGTAAACTTATCACAATTAGCTTGTTAAATCAGCTGTAGAGCACTAGATGAGCAGGCACAACAGCGGAAAGTCGGAAACGACTCAGGTTTGAAGACCGCGCCACCGAATCACAGTAGCAAAGCAGATACCCGAGTGGTTCTTTTCAGGGCACAAACGCTAAAACTGAGTGCTGGCTACCTGGCCTGGCTGGCAGCTGCCATATCAAGTGGCTGGAGAATAAATTACCCAGCCAAGCTGCCATTTAAGGCTCCTTACTGGAAGAGTTGAAGTTTGGCGTGCTTTGCTCAGCGGACACCCTGGCGCCTCCCCTGCAGGGGTCTGGAAAGTCCCCAGCACATCAAAGGATGGAGCATACCACTGCATCAGATAGCTTCGAGATGGCTCACGTGAGTGGGGGAAAAGGGGGGGAGGGTTCAGTACATCCCCAGATAGAACAAAGAAGCTCTGCAGCTTCAAAGATGGACAGTGGGAAAATAGCTGCAATGAGAAAGATGTCTAAAGCTGAGGAATGCGATGTCCTGAGGAGGGAAAAAGCCTTGGAAAGGGAGATTTCAAACGCTAGAAGACGGGCAGAACGAAGAGAACTAGCAGAGTTCCCTGGGGCAAAAGAAATCATCTATCCTTTAGAACATTCAGACACAGCCAGCGATGAGAGTCATTTAAGTCTCCCCATTTAGTCACCAGAGGGCACCATACAACAATGCTCTCAGCCAAATAGCCTGTCAGCAGAGAATGAATGGGAGTCTGATTTAAAAAGAAGGCTTATGGCCCCAGAGGCCACCTTTACTCCCACAGTGGCAGGGTTACGCCCAGGAGAGATGCAAAGCTCAGGGATCGCTGAGCAAATGAGATTTTTGATATCCTTAATACAAGGACTAGTCACATCCTTGCAACAGGGGAATTAGAAGGATTCTATGGCATCAGGCTCAGCCCTGGGGCGTAGCCAACACCTGACACCCCAAAGTCAGGAAGATTTGAGGAATTTTAGGGAGTCCAGCTCCCCCACTCCATCCTTTCAGAGTAGGGATGGGATTTCAGGGGAGGAGGTTCAGAAATAATGGAGCCTTTCTGAAGATGAGGGATTGGCCCCTGATCCACCAGCATTCACATGGCTTTTCCGCCCCTCCTCCTTCTATTGTTTAAGGTCAATGCCACAGCCAATATGGGGGATGATCCTAAGGTTTCAAAGACGCCCCCTGGTCTACCAGACCCAAACGCACTCCTGTTTGCACAACCAGTAGCGCAGAGCGAAGAGGTTCCCTCGCCACAACTGTTTCGTGACGTGGTTAGAAAACAATGGGCCCAGCCAGGATCATATCCTAACCCAAATGGGAATGACAGAAGATATTATAATATAGCCTAAGACTTCGCAGAGGAACTATAATTGCCATCAATAGACGGGCCGGTAGCAGTCTTAACTTCGGTTAACCTTGTATCCCAGGACACAGCCGACACTCTGAAGCCAGAAGGCAGCAGCCTGGGTGATCAAAACAACCACGACCATTTCGCTTTTCAATAGGACCTCCTTAGCCTGGCTACAGCAGATGCAAAGCAGGATTCCACCTGATGACCAGTGCCTCCAACAAAACATCACCAAGCTGATAGCAGTAACAGAATTCTTGGTAAATGCCACCCTGGGCACAGCAAATTCGTTTCCAGGGCAATGACTTCAGCGGTGACGGCCAGACTCATGTTGTGACTTCGCAACTGGCAGGTGGATACCAAATCCAAATGGAGACTACCTTCTATACCATTCATAGGTGTGGCAAGCTGTTTGGTGATGCCATTGAGCCCATCTTGGTAGAAAGCAAGGACAGGAGGAAAATTCTGCCATCTTTACACAGGCGAGCGGACTGGAGACCATCGCCTTACATACGTAATTCCTCCTTTTGACCAGCAGAAGCAGGTCTAGTCTACTTCCAAATGAGGTTCCTACAGGGAGCTGACTGGCAAACAGATAGAGCTGGATTCTGAGATAGAACCAAACAGCAGTGGAACGCCAAGGAACCATTTCATGGCTCTGGAGGCCATCCCTTCCAGCCCTACAAGTGAGCCTAGCTCAGGCACTCTCCTAGCACTATTCATGAGCCAATGGGAGGCAACCACATCAGACACGTGGTTCTAAACACGTTGAAGCTAGGCCTCAGGCTCGAATTTCTCTGTAAACCCCCGAGATTCTTCATACGTTGTGCCGTACCATGGGACAATACAAAGAGGAACCTCATAGAGACCTCAATTCAACACCTGTTGGACATTCAAGCCATTCAGCTGGTCCCAGAGGACCAACAGGGGCAGGCATTCTACTCCATACTATTCGTGGTTCCCAAAGCCTCGGGGGTGGGTGGGGGCTGAGAGCAATTCTAGACCTGCATCAGGGGGTTGGGAGAGGCCCTGGGAGGTTAGCGCAAGCCATGAATGTGTTGAGGGAGTGTTGCAGAATGATGCAAAAGCAGGGGGGGCAGCAAAAGAAGCTGCATCGGCTCCTGAAACCACCCCAGCAGTGTGCTGCAGGAAGCACCAAAAGCAAAGCAGCCACCCCTAATAAAGTGCCAAGCATGTAGGAAGCCTCCACCTCAGCAAAAGGTGCTATATTCAGGGAAGTTTCAATGCCTAGAAAGTCTTCACAGTGGGGGGCAAACAGGAAATGCCAAACCCCAGGAAGCTAAACAGCACTGCTCCCTCCTTGTCTCCTTCTCTCACACAAATCCACTCTGCCTTCCTTTGCTGACATGGACCATGGCCTCCTTCTCTCTTTGTACATTCACATGCTTTGTGCTTTGTTGCAACTCTGGGAGCAATGAGAAGGCCTCACGAACAGCCAGCAGCTTCTAAACAGAGCTCCAAAGTGTACTAAAAGCACCCCTGGAGAGTCTCTGGAAGACACTCTAAGGCACAGGTGTCAAACTTGATTGCGTCCTGTGACATATCGTGATGGTTTTTGCCTTTGTGGAGCCGGGGTGGGTGTAGCCTGTACACCAGCCCACTGGCCACCAGTTTGACACCCCTGCTCTAAAGAGAAAGGCAGGGAAGGAGAGTGCAGTGTAAGTGAAGGAGGCAAGGAGGGTGCAGTGCATGAGTGACTTGTGACCTCTCCTGCCAGCTTTCCCATTGATTTTATTCCTGGGAAGCCAGCAAGGAAAGTTGCAAATGGTGATCATGTGATTATGGGGTGTTTGGCAAGTGGTTGTAAGTGAGAACAGGTTGCCAAACACCCAGATTGCAATAACATGAATATGGTGCCACAGTTATTACTTTGGCCATAGGTCATTGTTCAGTGCTGTTATAACTTTGAATGGTTGCTAAACAAATGGTCATAAATCAAGGACTTTTATAGCCCATCTGACTTCATCTTCAAGTTCTCCAGATTCTTGAATACAGTATTATCTGGGTTAGTCACCTTGTATAAGTTTTTCATGTCCTTCTATGTACGGTGCATAATCACATTAACAGTTGACCGTGATCAAATCCTTTCCATTGTTCCTTATTGAATTGAAACAAGTTTGGGGTGTTCCCATGATTGCTATAATTTTCTGTAAAATATCTTGTGTTCTTCCTTTCTTCCTCTCTTTGTCTACATTCTGAGTTCAGACATAAATCTTTCTCACCTGTTGTTGGAAATTTGCATTAAGCTTCCTAGTTTCCCAGGATTTCCTCTGGCTTTTGTCAAATCTCAACTTGAGGAACCGTAGTACTCAGTTAGTAGACAGTGGGATGACCAGATTAGCTATAGTATAAGTGGGATTTAGGCCAAAGAATATGCAGTCACAGATCACAAATGGCAGTGTCATTAGGATGTGGTGAACTATGGAAAACAATGCCCCAGAAATCCGGTCACAGCACTTTTAAAATTGCAGCCCATCTCCCTGACTGCAGGCAACAATGCATGTTGGCATACGCCCAAGGTATAAAATAAATCAGATGAGATTATCACCAAGCATCCACAAGTGAGGCCTCAGCAATCCTATCAACTGTGGTCTGTGCTTTTTGCTCTAGCATATTGCCAGAGAATTGAATATGTATTTTTGATAATTTCTATTGTGAAAAGAGCCAAGCCCAAGATTCAGTTACTTATTTCAAAAGTTTACAGTGCTTGAACAATCCACATATTTTATTATTCTGAAGAGTACTATATTTCCCGATGACAAGTTATTTTTGAAAGGGCTCTCAGTCCAAAAAAGGTAATGCCTATGTCTCTTTTGAATTAAAGTTGACATAATAGAAATGGCATTAGTAATTTCTAATAGCAGAAAACAGTTCAAACAGATTATGCTTGGCTAGAGTATATTAGTTGTTTATTGAAGATTTGTTTCTGTGAAAAAAGTTTATAGAAGTTAAAATTATTCAACTTGTATCATCATGGAAGAGAGTTGAAGCTGCATGCAACCTGGGCATATTGTTTTTTGGCAATTAACCCTTGCTATTTATAGTAAAATACTCTTCAGGTGTCACCTCAGCTTTTTTAACTCAATTGACAAATCTGTAGTTATTCTGGTAACAAGCAATCAGGAATAATACCAGATTTTTGCTATTTTCCTTAATTTGCAACCTCATTTTCACTCTAGTCCTTCAGAGCATCAGAATATATTTTTAAAGGTTGTAATGTTTTCCCTTCTTACCTTGTTTGGGAGAGAACCAAGTAATCATTTCTATTTTAAAGTTAAATATTGTGTGCATGTTTATATTTATGTTTGGTCTTTGTAAATATTTGTAGCAAATTGTAATTAACTGGTATTGCAATAGAATGATGGAATCTACACTACTGAGTGGACTGTAATTTGGATGGTTATTAGGGAGCTTGCAAAAACTGGTCTGAGAAGCCATCTGCTACTGTATATTCAGGACATTATTGGAGAGGAGGTAAGAGGAGGAAGTCAGATCACTTTTTTATTTAATTTAGCAAATCTGCCAGACCATTCAAATCCAACATGTTTCACAGATGGGAAAAGGTTTTTATGCTGGAATGCAATGTTTGTCTTTTGCCAAACACTTTTAATTCAAAGCCCCTAAGTTCTATTTTGGTCTCATCTGTCCACAGAGCATTCTTCTAATAGCCTTGTGGCTTGTCAATTGGTCTTTTACAAATTGTAAATGGGAGGCAGTGTTCTTTTCAGAACATTGTATAATCATTATTTTCTCTTTTTTTCTGCTGGTATTAATTGTAGAAGAAGGAGTGGCACAAGATGGAGACAGAATCAAAAGGGGGATCAGCCTAGAATATGTAGCCACAAGTGAACCCCCCTTGAATTCCATGGGCTCTTATTTAACTCCTAGGTGCTAACCCTTAGTTGAGAAGATTCCTGTGCATAGGCACAAGTAGCAGTAAATCAGCTTAATTGGACCTTCATGTGTGGACCTGATCATTTTGCCTGACATTATTTTTTCTTTGTATCTTATCAGAAAATAAGAGTGATCAGGAAAATAATTTTAGTGATTTACTAGTGTTTTTGAATAATGCCCATAAACATTTCTTATCATCCCCCAGAGAATAATTTTAAAACTCACTATCTGGCCTAGAAATTATTGGTTGTATGTATAATCTTTGTCCTGAAAGTAGAGATCACCTGGTTTTTCCAATTTCTATAAAGACTTTGGGAGGAATTGGCACTGCCAGGTTATAACAGCTGCCTAATTAGAAAATCTCAATTTTCTCTCTTCTTTTTTGTTGATTACTTTTTGTTACCTTTTGAAACTGAACAAGAATGTCACTAAAATCCCTCTTATTTGAATTTAGGTGAGGAAAGTAAAAGGATTGTTTTGTGATTGATGATAAGTTTTCAATAATAAATTCAAGCTCAAACTCAAAAAGATGGTCTCACTACTCTAATAGGTGACCCTTTTATTTTTCCAGAGATATAAAATAATCTGACCATTGTTGGCTAGATTTTGGAGACAGTGGAAAAAATAAACACTAAAGTTAGATACTGATAAATTAATTCGATCTAGATAATTTCTTAATAGATAACGACTTAGAGTGAGGATTGCGAGGCTGGCAGGAGGAGAAGGAGAAGCCACAGTGGTGGCAGGTCGTTTGCTTCTACTCCTGGCTACTCCAGCATCCCAGCCGAAAGTTGCAGCGTGACAGCCGCCGCTGGGGGAGAGGGGGCGGCAATGTCAAGAACGAACTTCCATCATGGGCTTCCATCCCTCCCTGCCCTGTGCACCCAAGCCGGCCGGTCGCTCCTGTCCTTCCCCCTGCAGCTGCCAGTCTTTGAGGCCTCGCTTCCCCCTCCACGAACCACTTCAGACTCCTGCCAAATTAGACGCAGGGAGGGGGATGGCAAAGAAGAGGCAGCCGCCAGGCGCACGAGGATTCCCAACCCTTCTCTTAAATGGGACCAGCTGATGGGCTGTGCCGAAAACCAGCAGTGTGAAGAATGGAATGGCCAGCGGTGAAAGGGGAGAGCGACCGCCATCGCTACATCATACTTCTTTTTTCCCCTCTGGTGTGGAACTTGCTTGGTCTGTTTGTTTTCATTTAACTGCCGCTCTAACTCATTGAAGTCCAATATGGTTAGGGGAAAGGGCAGCGGGCTGCCTGCTGCCCCATGCATCTGAGCTGGCCAGTCGCTCTTTCCCTTCCCCCTGCCACTGCTGCTGCTCTTCTGGGATGGTGGGGTTATGCAGGAGGAACACCGGAGACAGTGTGCTGGCCAGGAAGTGGCCGCGCTTCCTTCGCAGAAGTGGCTGGGACTGCATGGGGGCCACCCGGCTGTTCTGGGGTGCCCGAGCTGGCCAGGTGCTCTGCAAGAGGGAATGAACCCCCATCCCGCTCGTCCTGGCCGACAGCTCTGCTCCTCTAGAAAGCGACCGCCAGGATCCCCTCTCCACATCTTTTGGCACACATGCCTGTTGCTGTTGCCATTGCTGGTCTTCGCGCATGCATACAAGCAAGAAACCAAAAGTCCAAGTGGCCAACACGCATGCGCGTGCTGAAAACAGGAAGATCGTCTTCCTGGAACCCACATGTGCAATGGGCGGCTGAGCTTCTGGTTTCCGGCACATCTGTGTGCATGAAGACCAGCTGGCCGGCATGCCGGAACCTGGAAGAACAATAGGCGATTGGCACGCCTGCAATAGGCTCGCCATCACGGTCCTAGGATCATGTGATCACCTTTTGTAACCTCCTGACAAGCAAAGTCAATGGGGAAGCCAAATTCTCTTAACAACCATGGTAATAACTTAACTGCAGTTATTCACTTAGCAACTGTAACAAGAAAGGTTGTAAAATGGGGCAAAACTCACTTGTGTCTCATTAGTAACATAAATTTTGGGTACATAAACCACAACAAAAATTGTGGTCCTAAGTCGAGGACAACCTGTACATTAGTTTGCTTATTACAATTAGTTCTAGGCTAGACATGTAGACTAGATACAAAAGCATTAGCTAGAACAAGAAAAGTAGAGGATTAGGTAGAATTTGGAGAAACCGATCTGCTATCAACCAAGGCTTAAAAAATATTACATTTAATGGAGAAATACACTTGTCATTTCACAATCTCCTTATACTTGGATTTTATAAGTTTTAAAATTGCCTTTTGATTCCATCTCTTAAATAAAATCGGGAAAAATGAAAGCAACCATGATTGATTATCACCTATTACTTCCTATTTGAGCCTTTTATGATGTCTTTGAAAGTCAGAGGTAAACCCCCAAAACTATCTATCAAATGGTATGTCAACTTGAGAGGCAATCAAACAAGATTGTAAGTTACCTCTGCTTTTGTTTAACTTTTGCATAAATGACATAGTAGGTTACTTAGATGGGACTTTTATTCTCCAAAGTTGATAGAGCCATTTATATCCATCTTTCTCTATGCATGTCTAGAAACCCCTATAAATCTTAAAAGAATTCCAAAAGCCCTTGAGAATCTTGCAGAGAGAATTATTTATAAATAAATAAGATAAAAGCTAAAAATATGAGTTTTGTTTGGAGATCAAAGAATACTGTTGGCATATAAATGGGCATCCATCTGAGTAGGTCATATGCTGTCTGTACCTCTAATAGTGGAAAGACACATACATCACTACTATTGTTGCTCAAAATGCTTTGAAAATTAGCAGCATTCCTAAAATGCTTATAATCAAAATATGATAATTATTGTTGGAAAGGTTTTGAGTCTGATTGACATATTTCAAGTATGTTTTGATTTATTGACTGGTAACAGGTGACATAAGCCTAAAGGGGGAAGGTTTGGCGTTCCCCTAATTATGTAAATTCTAATAACATTTAATCAATATAGCAGTTTTATTGGGCTATGGTAAAATATATGTTAATGAGTTTCACATGGTGAAACAATGTATGGAAACTTTTGGAAAAAGTGGAAACAAAGTTGCCCTATTTAATCTTTGACTAAGATTGGACCATAGAGTTTTATTGATGTCAAAAGTAAGTGGTGGCCTATATGGTTATGTTTGAGAGTTAAAAGTTCTTGAAATTAGAAGAGTCTTCATTCTGGTAATGTTTTTCCTGTAGTTAACCGTGACAGAAGATACAGTATATGAGAATTTCTGTCCTGGAGTATGTGTGTCTTCAAGGTGACCATCAAACAGTCCCTTTCTTTTGATCATATTATGAAAACATCCAAAAATATCCCCCCTTCCATTTAAAAGGTTGATTAGATATACTGATAAATTTTATATCTTTATAATAGTTATAAAGATATAAAATATAAAAGTTATATTTTATATAACTTTTTTCTGGTTATAATTTTACTCTAGCATACAATATTTACAAGCTTTTAAATATGTTGGGAATTGACTGCTAATGAGAATTAAGTAGATTCATCAAAATCCTGTTATATAACTGCATTGTTGTATTTCTGTCCCATTATGCTTTGTTTTCTACTCACCTTGTTTGACAGTTTTAATGTTAAAGCTTATTAGCATATTATATTAGCATTTCATTACTTTTTAAATTCTTTTTATAGCATAGAATACTTTAACATATATTGTTAATTTTATAGTAACACATTATTATTGATATTTTAATGCTGTACATAGTTTTAATATTAACTATAACTAATCATAATTTAGTTAATAGTTACTTCACATTTATCTTAGACTGAAAAAATGATTTAAATGTTTTTATGCTGTATTAAAATATATATATATTGTAAATTTAATGACGTGTGTGTAGGTATGTATATACAGAGAGGGGGGAGGGACTACAAATGATGCATCAGGGCTTATTTTCCTGTTAGGTCTTATTTGGGGGGGAAATATAGTACTAAATGCTTCTGGCTGGCTGATGATCTTAACTGGGGCTTATTTTTAGGTTAGGACTTAGATTATGAGCATCTGGAGAAAGCATGCTAGGGCTTATTTTCTGGTTGGGTCTTATTTTCGGGAAAACATCTCACATACATAATAGTTTTATTCAAAGAAAGCCTCATTTTAATTGTAGTTATCCATGAATATCCTGTTTATAAGCAAGTTGTTCATAGGATACATGTAGCTGAGGCCATAAACTTGTGTTTTAAGTTGAAAAACTCATTTCTTGGTAGCAAGGGCATAGACAATCTATTTTTTCTACCTTCTGGTTTCTATTTTGTAGGTATATCATTAAAAAGAATGTCTATATCTGAAAGTATTAAACTTCATTTCAAAATCATATCCATATATTTTATTTAAATTTTTTAGAGGCTTTCCATCTCACTCTCAGTGCAACTATGGACAGTATATATGTGATTGCAACCTCCCAGAACTTAGTTATTTTAGACCATTGAAAGAGATATTTAATGAACTGTTATTCTGTTTATATCTATAACAACACCAATTCCTTTTCTTTATAAATTTGTTAAAAGGTATTCCTATATTCTCAATTATTGGGAAAATAATTGAAATTGCATCTTTTTCAAAGGTGTCTTTGGAATTGAGGAAACAAATGTAAAAAACAGTGTATGAGTTTTTAAAAATATTTCCTAGACACATGTAAAATATAAAGGATCCTGGGAATTACATTCATTTTTAGAGCATTTGTCCTGTCTCAAAGGTTTTAATCTCATCAATTAGTGTCCAGATAAATCTCTTAATGCATCTTATACCCATTCAGTAATTATTATTTATTTATTATTTATTATTTAAGAAATAGTGCTTGAAATAAGGATACCTAAACAATAGAGAAATTCGGTACATATATAAAATGATAATTATTTCAATTTATTCAGGAGAATTTCTTCAGGCATTATTTAGTTGTTTGATTTTTTTATTTAAAAATTATTAACAAAAATTTCATAAAAATGCAACAAATCAAATTATTTCTATAAAATAACCTTACTGCTTTTGCTATTGGTTTATTTTTTATTGAAATATGTTCTCATAATAGCAAAGAATAAAAGTAATTTTCTGTTCATTCTGGTTTAGTATTTTCATCAGACCTTGTCTCCATACAGTCAAGCCAGTGGACATATTCTAAAATGTATGATTAAACAGGAACATATTTGAAAGCTAAGTACCTTCAAGGCCAATAATGTTGAAATATTTAGCTTTCGCCCTAAACTTGTAAGAGAAATGGGAGGGGAAGTATCACCTCTGACTCAGTCCCAACAAAATGAATTTCTCCTTAAAACAAGACGTTTTATCAGTTATCACTAGTAGAGTGTAACAGAATCTAGGGCAGGGGTGACAACTCGATTGCGTCATGTAATGTATTGTGAAGTATTGTGATGTTTTTTGCCTTTGCAGAGCTGGGGTGGGCGTGGCCTGGTCTAGGGCATTGATTCTGAGGTTCTTATCCATGTTTGATCCTTTTTTGTTTATTCAATTTTATGTGCCACCCACCTCACTATTGAGTGATTCTGGGCAGCTTACAACATCTTAAAAACAAGAATATAAAAACATTAAAATGTCAGAAACATAGAAACTGGGTAAAATTAGCAACCAGTACATGTGCAGGATGGAAGTGGGTTCTTCTTTCTTAGTCCACTAGCCATCTTTAGAGTGGGCAGCTCCCCTCAGAGTCCCAAGCTGATCAGTGAAGCCAGGTTTTGAGGTCCTTTCAGAAGCCCAAAAGGGTGAAGACAGATCGCACCTCCAGCAGCATGATGTTCCAAAGGGTGGGAGGCACTGAAGAAAAGGACAACCAAAGTTTATTGACCGGATCTGCAGCATAACCCTTTTGCTGGAGTGAGTGAGTGAGCCAATCCCATTGGCTTGAGAGGTTCCTCAAGTAGCCTGATCCTATGTCATGAAGGTCGTTAAAGGTGATAACCAATATCTTGAATTGAACCTGGAAGCAAACAGGCCACCAATGCACCAATGTTGTATGGCCATCCCAGGTGCCTCTAGAACTGTCTGCACAGTTGCCTTCTGTGCCAGCTATAGCTTCCAAGTATTCTTAAAGAGTACCTTAAAGAGTGTGTTGAATGCATTGCAGTAGTCCAAATCCCACATGATCAGGGCATGACTGCAGGACCTCACAATCCAGGAAATTGTGCAACTGGTACACAAGACAAAAGCTGTCTTTGAGCACAAGTTCTACCTAGGAGAACTCCCAAGTTGCACACAGGGTCTATCTGGGCCAGTGCAATCCCAGATCTTTGAAGCTTCACGCACTCAATCATACTTGAAGCTGATTGTGCCTCATCCAGACCTCCACAGCCTCCAGGCCCCATGAAAGCAAGTCTTGGATCATCAGTGTTGGAGATGCAAAGTTGAATATCATCAGTATACTGTCCTGCTGCATTAAAACTAGTCAGATTTTGTATAAAGTTACATATGTAAAGATGGAATCCTACTAAGGAGCATGTCAATCCAAAAAGTTCAAACATTTTAAAAATAAATATTGGGTTATATTTCATATAAAACCCCATTTAGGAAATGTAAGCTTTTATGGATAAGAAATAGATCTTCTCTTTTTCTAACAAACTCAAAATGAGAAAAAGATTTGGAATCAGTTTGATAGTAACAGTTTTTGAGAGAGGGGATTGTATAGCTTCAATGTTTATTTCTTTTTTTGAATCATATATAACCTGTTTCTCTGAAAATAAGACCTATCCCGACAATAAGTCCTAGCAGCCTCTGGCTGCAAATAGTCCACCCCAGTGCTGTGTATACCAAGGCTGTACAGCAATAAATGCAACAGGGCAAATCAAGAAGTTCAGGAAGCAAAGGATCTAGTTAATTAGGCCAAAAAGCCAGAAATAATGCAAGGACTCTTGGAAAGTTCAAACATCTGCACTTAACACTTCAGGAACTCAGCATTTGTTTTCAACAAAAGCTCCTCCCCACAGCATCTCCTTAAGTCTCATTCCCCAGATGTGCCTTGTGAAGAAGAGTGGGGCACTCTTCTCCCAAGTAGCCTGCTCAGTCTGCGCTATTCTCGCCTTCTCGCCACTCTCCGTGTTCTCGGATCAGGAGGGAGTGGTCCTTGCTCCTCACCTAAGCTCTGTCTCTCATGTTCATCCTGTCCCTGTTCCTCCCTGTCTACAAGCTGTTCTAATCCTGAAAGACCCTGGCCTGACTGGCCCTTCCCTTCCCTATTTTCCTCCAAAGCCAATGAAGCCGCCCCTTCAATTTCTGTCAGCTCAGGTTCCAGCCAGTTTCCCCCAGCAGATTCAGGCTCCAATGGAAGCATAACAGCTGGTGAGGGGAGTGTGGGGTAGCTCCACCACCCCCTTATCACATGGTCATGAGATCAGTATGTCATTCGTCCTCCTGCTCCGTTGTGGCCGCAAGCAGAATAAGTGGGCTGGCAGCCATGCAGGGTCCTTCTGGATGGGATTGGTGGAACTGTGGCCATGAGGCGAGGCAGGTGTTGGGGCATGGGTGGCCTGACTGCAGGGGTCCTGAGCTATGCCAGTGCAGGGTTAGTTCCACCCCCCTGCCTTGTGGCAGCGACTACACTGGTACACTACGCAGCCTCCTGCCCTTCCGCGAGCAAGCAGAAGAATTGGACCTCCTGTATATGGAAAAAAAAAAAGCCCTATTGCTTATTTTGTTGCCCAAAAGAAAATAAAGCCCAGTCTTATTTTCAGGGAAACACGGCAGGAAAGAAGAAAGTTTATGTCAGTTTCCTCTAGTGGATGAAATATTGCATGTTTTGGCCTGTAGAATGCAATGGAATTTTATGTGCAAGTGTTTTTAAAAAGTAATCTGGTCCGATCAGTAAGAACAGAAATGTATGTTTATTAAATAGAAAATAAAAACCAATAAGCTGATAAACCTGAGTTCATCCTTTATAAGGGAAGATAAATCCTGGGGGTGTTGCTTTGCTTGTGCTCTTTGCCAACCTGGAAATCTGGAAAAAAAAGAAAGAAACTGAGCAGGCCTCTGGTGACTGTTTTTGTTCAGATATCCTGCTTCAGAGAGGTTTGTAGACACTCATTCTAAATTTTAGTTATTTTATTCCTGTGATATCAAGTTTAATTAGCACATGGTCATAAATAT
>JANHFT010001446.1:323867-347036 GCA_032467955.1 Pseudoxenodon macrops
CAAGCCACGGCCACAAAATAAGCCACACCCACAGAACCGGTAGGGAAATTTTTTAGATTTCACCCCTGCTTTAAAGCCCTACATGGAAGAACTCCAGGTATCTACTGGACAGTTTCTCCTGGCAAGATTTGACCTGCTATGTACATTTTTCTAAGGAGGTATAATGAAGCATTCCCTCTCACATGAAGTGAGGAAGATTGGAATGAGGTCCTGACAACATGACTACTCTGCATCTATCCCTGTGCTGTGAACACTTTGTGTTTCAAACTACACAGGACTGGGACACCTTCATATTTCAAAAACTTATTAAAACCTGCCTGTCCCATTGAACATTTGAGGCCTGGTGGCCCAAAGGCTCCTTTTTCAATAGAAATTTAATACTGATTTGACTGAATGTATTATCTCTGGTTTTTTGGTGTTTTTTTTGGGTTTTTTGCAAATAGCTTTGAATCTGCAGAAGCAGGCCATGTATAAAACTAATAAATAAATTAATGCATTGCTTCTTTTTTTTTAATCAGAGGACTCTATTAAGAGTGTACACTGTTGCAAGCCTCCATGTGACTTCTGAATTTAAATTGAAATGCAATAGGGAAATCCTTAAATAAAGTGATTTGGAAACAATAGTTGTTCTTTTTAGATATTATAAAATTTACACAAAGTATAAGACCTTTGCTCATGGATCTACCTATGCGGTCATTGAGAGTCAACAACAACTTGATGGCACATAATAATACCATCGCAATTAAAGGCATAGAAAACTATGCAGAGACCATTCTACATTTAAAGGAGGACAGGAGGGATTATGAAGTATTGGAATATACAGCAATGGTGATGGGAAGTTGCTTAACGGTGGACTGGTGGAAATACATTAAACTGGGATATCTGCAGTTGTTGCTGAGAGGATAGGGGGAAGTAAAGGTGGTGGGAAGACAGACAGGACAGTGGAAAATGCTACACGGGAGATACAGAAGAGACAGCCTCAAACTTTGCACTACTTGCCCCACCTGGATTTTGTTTTATCTGTATTATCTCTTCACATTCATAAATTACACTTGCATAAACTTTTAATTTATGGATTACTAAATAATTTGCCCAACATGCAATGCCACAAATAAATCGATCCCATTTTAGTCTGACGTGAGGTGCAAACTCACCTTTAGAGATTTTGTATCTGCAGAGAACGTCTTCCATGTCTGATGCCATCTCTCCACCATGCTGCGATAAGTCACATACCTCATGTTGGTCTTTTATTTCTGCTCCATGGAGGTTCCTCTCCCAAGAGAGCTTCCCAGGGATCATGTAAGCAGACAACTTCCCTAACTTTCAGTAAGATGAACTGACTGCCAGCTAGAAATATAACCCATTGCATTACTGCCATGTACAAATGACATGCTAAGGTGACAAGTGTCCTATTAACTAGACTTCTGGCACCCTTTCCCCATCTGGCTCTTTAAACAGGACCGTGCTTGGCTAAAGCTATGCATGTTGTTCATACCTGAAGCAGCTATCATTTTTTGGCTAGCACTAGTTGGAATTTGAAATCAAAATATTGTTAAGAGGTTGACTTATTGCACTCCTCCTTATTGCACTTCTCAAGTGAGTCGGGTGGGGTGGACCACTCACTGGTAGCCAAGAAAATTTACTTTTTTCAAAATGTTTTAGTCCCCCGGAGCTGTTTTGCCAATGGTGCAACAATGATATTGGGGTGGACCAGATTAGTCCATTTTCTTTTTATTGCATTTAAAGAGTCAAAAACAGTTATTTAAATACATATAAATCACTCTGCCTCTTATCCTTCCCTACCCATGAGTGAGGGTGCATTGCCAGCTTTTTCTTTTTAAGTTGGGGTGGTTAAATACACACATGAAGCCATCCATTATGCCGCCCCCCGCAAAAAAAAAAAAAACAACCTAGAGGGGAAAAATAGTGCCATGAAAGCTACAAAGTAGATATTGATGAAGTCCCTGACTGAGCATGACATCTGAAGATGTCCATAATCCAACTGCAGGTTCATGGAGTTAATTGTGCAGTATTAACCACCCAGACCAAGCAGACATTTGACAAACTATCTGGCTGCCAACACTGAAATTAAAACCTATCTTAAATCGTTGAAATAAGATTGGTGATAAATTTCCATTGTTTTCTGCAAATTCAGCAGAAGGTTAAAGATTAACACAAGGAGAAGAGTCAAGGCTGAAATAATTACAGTCAGTTGGCAGGACGTGCCCTTTGAAATACGGTAATCAAGTAAGCCTGTACTTGTCCAGGCCTACCCAGAATTTCATACTTTGAAATCTGAGGTGTCACTTGCCAACTCAGGTTTTAAAAAATATTTTCTTTTGCGGGGTCCTTGGTGTTCTCTGAGCATGCTTGTTGTCTTGCAGATGTCTCATTATCCAAACTAAGTAACCTCTTCAGGGCTAGTGATGATGTTATCTAGTTTGGGTAATGCAACATCTGCAAAAAATCCAAGCAAGCTCGCAAAACACCAAGGACCCCACATTTCAACCTGAGCTACAAATATTCTCCTTATATTGATCTTCACTTGTATTTTTATTTATTTCTTCAATTTTCATGGCCACCCACTTGCCATCCGGATAGCCATTGAAGGGTTATAAAACAGTAAAAAAAAAACACCAAACCACGGAAATAATTAAAACCTGTCACACTAGAAGCAACTCATATTCAAAATATTAAACTAGGGCTTATATAACAATCTAGTGTTCTGATGTTTAGTACCTCATAAACTCTAGATTAAAATGCAACAAAAGCAGAGAGTACAGGCACAACCTAATATTAGGCCTCTCAGCAGATATTTGCAACCAAATTGTTTCCCACAACACCTTAACCTGGGGGTAATTTATCCATACTTTGCTCAATCAAAGTGCTGATGTTCTTTTCACTAAACCAAAAAACTAGCCAAACAAGCTTGCTTCGCTGAGTATATTAGGCTGACACGTGGTGTGTGTGTGTAATTTGAAATGTGCTTGACACAATTTTGATTCTCTATATGATGCAAATGTAGTGAGAAAAAGAGAGTTACCCATTTCAGGAGAGACATATTTAGTAACTTTGATGCAGCTGTTGACTTCAGCATGACATCTAAAGATGCTCTATGAGAAAAGAGATTGCACCCCTGAAATTCAAATTGATCTGGTGTTAGACTTCAGAAAGATTTCTACTACAGGTAACCCATGGCGTACAACTACAATTGAGCCCCGAATTTATGCTGCAAAGTGAGAAATCTGTTAAGTGAGTTTTGCTCCGTTTTATCACTGTCCTTGCTGTATTTGTTAAGCGAATCACTGGAGTTGTTAAATTAGTAACCTGGTGGTTAAATAATCTGACTTTCCCCATTAACTTTGTCTGTCAGAAAGTCACAAAAGGAGGGGTCGCATGACTCCCGGGACATTGCAACAGTCATAAATATGAATCAGTTGTCAAGCCTCCAAATAAAAATCACAGGACCATGGTCATAAGTGTGAGAAATGGCCATACATAACTTTTTCCAGTGCGGTTGTAACTTCGAACGGTCACTAAATGAAGTGTTGTAAGTCGAGGGCTATCTGTACTTTCCACAAAATCAGCAAAAGTGAAAGGTTAAAGGCTCCTTATTGCTATTAAGCACACCTCCATACTAGACGTAGGAGAGGCAGTTAGGTGTAGCAGTTAAGGCATCAGGCTAAAAACTGAAAGATTATAAGTTATAGTCCTGCCTTAGGCACAAAGCCAGTTGGGTGACCTTGGGTTAGTGACTCTTTCTCAGCCCTCGGATGGAAGGAAAGGCAAAACGCTTCTGAAAAACCTTGCCAAGAAAACTGCAGGGACTTGTCCAGGCACTCTCTGAGAATCAGACATGGCTGAATAGAAGAAAATAAATAAATCAAGATGTGCGGATTTCAACTCCCAGAATTCCCCAGCCAGCATGCTGGCCAAGGAAGCTGGAAATTGAAATCCACATAACTTTAAAGTTATCAACATTGAAAACTGCAGGGACTTGTTCAGGCAGTCGCCAGCAGTCCAACACTGCCTTGAAGGTAACTTGTGTGTGCACACATAGACGCACACACCATACTAAGTGAGGAATGGAGAAGGTTCTTTCCTATCTCAGGAAGATAGAAGGATAACAGTTAACCTGGATGCCGGACATGTAGGACTTTCAGGTTAGATTCATTCAACCTGTTGGGCTAACACATAATTACCACTCAGCAATTCAGTGTATTGTGCAAAACTTCCCCGCTCCCAAAAAAAATCTGTTCAATGAGGTAAACATGATTAACTTAACCAGAACTAAGGATCTTTCTTGTGTAAATGTATCCTAAAAATAACAACCAAAACTTTGAATTGATCCTGGAAACATGCTACAAAATAAATAGTTCTTCCAAAATCCTGAGTTGAGAAGTCTCAATTCAATAGCACTACCCCAGAACATTTCTGCCTGCAAATACAAATTCAGAATATTGACAGTACACAAGGGCTTAATATACCGGTATATGCTAGGTATGGATGGAGCCCTGTTTCATTTATGGTTTATTCAGAAAGGCCCATTTAGACAAATACAGCTTAAGGTCCTACAGCATCTCAGAGCTACCCAGAGTATGCAGGGTGTGCATAAGCCTGCTACTATAGTTTAGTATGCTTACTTCACATGGATGATCTTGTATTTTTATGTATACTGAGAGCATATGCACCAAAGACAAATTCCTTGTGTGTCCAATCACACTTGACCAATAAAGAATTCTATTCTCTATTCTATTCTAAGTGTTTTAAGATTAAGATCGTTTTGTTAGAAAAAATAAAGATTATAATACAGTAATTAAAATATGTTTTGATCTTAGATTTAGGCAATCTTAATGGACTGCTATATTCCATGTCTACAACTGCCATTTTATGAGTTATGGTTTCTTCTACATTCCTTATTTGTTAAGGAATGGGAATCTATTGCCAGTTGTTGTTTTATCAAAATAAATACCTAATGTACAAATGTTTTATAGTTTTAATTTTCTTAAACTATAGTATAGTGACTATAGGGTAATATGGATTTTACCTTTTGTATTGTCTTATTTTCTCCTTTTGGGGCAAAGATATCTGTCCATTTATCTATTACAATAAAATTACATGCCCAGCCAGTCTTTTTTGGTGTTTATAAATTTGGTAATAACAGAAGAGAATCTGTCCTGAGCAGTAACAGCTCTTGTGATATGTTCTCTTTTTATTTGGTTTCTGAAACTGCTCGAACTATTTGACTATTCTATCCTGATTTCCTAAACTTCTAACAATAAGTCTGTAAAATGTTATGGGTAGGTAGTTACATCAGTAGATCTGTATAAATAATGTATAATTTATTTTCTGGATAGTTAACTTTCTTTAGCCTTGTGCTTAGCCAGCTCCAAGTGGTTAGATTACTAAAATACTGAAGCACATATTTATTTCTTTAGTAGGAATTAACTTTGCTTCTGCCTACTTATTCTAGAAACCAAGTTGGCACCTTATAAAATCCTTCATTCCAACTTCTGCCAAACATTTAAAAATGACATTGGAATTTACCATGTATTGTTTGATGTCTCTGGAAAATGAAAGTAAAATAATTACTGAGATAAGACCTTTCTACTAAATTGGGAGGAAAAGATATTAAAGGAGGATGTGGCAAAATTCCATGAGGATAAACGCTAGTAACACCATATAATGCAGATTGGAAAAAGAATAGCTGAAAACAGTCTGGTAAAGCTATAACTGTATCAGTTGGAAATTCATATCACAAGAGCAAATGTGACTTTGCCAGTTTTGAGACAAAGAAAGCAAGATCTAGTTGATACTTTTTTTTTTAATATTTTGATATTAATTTCAGTCGACATTTAATTTTCTTTTATAAATTTTGCTGTATCATCTTATTCCATATTTCTGGTTTTCCAGGCATTAGATGGTCAGAATATTTATAATGCTTGCTGTACCTTACGGATTGATTTTTCCAAATTGGTCAACTTGAATGTAAAGTATAATAATGATAAAAGTAGAGATTACACTCGTCCTGACCTTCCATCTGGTGATGGTCAACCAGCTTTGGATCCAGCTATTGCTGCTGCATTTGCAAAGGAGACTTCACTTCTAGGTATGATTTTGTTTGTTCCTCTTTCTTAGTTGTTTGTACTATATATACAGTAGTGCTTTATAAACTAGATGTCATTTGTGGTTTATATACACACACATACACATGAATGAGCTTATTGAATTAATTGGTTCCTAAGAATAACATTATTTGATTACTGTTCTCACCGCTTTTTCTTTTCTTTCTTAAGCAATTACTTATTTATATCATTTCAAGTGTTTTCAATCTGAGTACCTGCTTCTGCTATTCAGGTAATAAGTTTCCCATTTTGGAAGGTACTTTTATTAACATTGCATCAATTTAATACATCATCCAGAATCTGTTGAAATGAATGTTAATACATATCCTATTCTACGTGGTCCCATGTATTTTCATTGGTCAATTTATTATCTATGTATGATAAAAAGAATTGGCCATGAAAATTGTCTAGTTTTATTATCTATGTATGATTACAAAATATAGGATAAAAATAAGCACTCACTTTTGAATTAAATTATCTAATTCACTGAAAATCAAAACAAGAGTAATACTAAAGATGGCTTTTCTTAGAAAAGAAAGTATTCTAGATTTCCGTCTTCCCTAATTCTTGATAGATTAGTGAAACAGGCTAAAAATGAAATTTGGAAAGCATTAATAGTGTGTTTTCATTTTTAAAAATGCACACATTTTAGTAGTACCTAATGTGTGTGTATGTGTGTGGGGGTATCTTAAAAGTGTAGAGTCTAAGCCAGCAATATCACATGGTCAATCATGATATATTTCCTAAATCATAAGTCATAGGATCAGGAATCATAAATTCCTAAATCATAGGAATGCTTCATTCTGCATTTCACAATACTGAAATACAGTATTCAGACAAATTGAATGCATCTAGAGAAGAGCAGCAAGCATGTGTGAATAGGGAATCAGAAACTAAATTTTGTAAGAAACAAGGGAACTGAAAATGTTCAGCTTTAAGAAGAGAATACTAAGGTGGAATATAATAGCACTCATTAAGAATTTGAAGGGATGTCACATAGAAGACAACCACCGCCTATTGTCTGTCATCCTACAGTACAGTACATAGCAAAGCAGATCCTAATTGCATGTTAAGAAAAATCTCCTGAGAGTAAGAGTAATTCGACAAAGAGTCAGTTATTTAGGGGGATAATGGGCTGTCTTTTTGTGGTTGTGTTCAAGTGGTAGCATAGCCATATATTAAAAACTTATTTTATTCATTTTAATTCCTGCACTAAATGAAAGGTTTAATTCAATAGTCTAAATTGTCACTTTCAATTCAGAATCTCTGATCTATATAATAAAATCATATTCTCGCAGTGATATAATCCAGAAATTATACAGATGATGTTGTAGGGGATAGGAACTGAGATAGTAGACATGCTGAATGTGGAACTGCATATATCAATAAATAATATTAGCAATTTTATGGTAACTTGTCTCAAAATATTTTATATTAGGGATCAAAAAGGT
Organism: Pseudoxenodon macrops; assembly: GCA_032467955.1. Lineage (NCBI taxonomy): Eukaryota > Metazoa > Chordata > Lepidosauria > Squamata > Pseudoxenodontidae > Pseudoxenodon > Pseudoxenodon macrops. Next base: position 331,444 of record JANHFT010001446.1, read on the forward strand.
CTTACATACTCACAACTATTTTAGAGCATGTAAGTGAAAATAAAAGTTCAAGTTCACTCTGACTCTTTATCAAATTAGCAAGCTAATTTTAGGCTCTCCAGTTAAATATTGGCGTAACAAATCTAATAGAATAGATTGTTTTCAGTTGATGTGATACAGGGCAAATTCATTGGTCACAAAAATAAAGAAAAAAATCTTAGTGCTGCCTTTCCTTTTTCCGTTTCCTTTCTGTCCTTTGAAACTGCTGTTCTGGCATTGATAACATAACCATTTGAAAAAACAGCTTTCATTCTAAAGGTGTATATCATTTACTGATATGAACCAGGCGTTATATTATTGAACAGATTACTCCATCAGAAATTGTTTCCAGCCAGCCAGTCTGAAGAAATGTGAAAGATTTATGTAGGAGACCTAAGCATTTTTAAGTATAAGCTTCTTGTCTAGCTTATAATTAAAACTATTAAATAAAAAGAATAAAAATTAGCAACACTAGATAGTTATATCAACTATAAATGGCTGGAGTGATTTTCTCCTACAATTTTAACATAATTTATCAGGTAAGTTTCTGTGGAGATGGGACTCCAGATGTAAGATGTCACGATGAGAAAGCTTTCTGTCTGATCATCAACCACAGAGCATTGTAGTAGAAGGTGGTAACATTTGTACAGAACTGTGTGTAATTTGACAAATCCTTCAGGTAATTAAGAAAATCCTTCAGGTACCATGTTATGAATAACAGGACTTCAAAATGAATTAGCAACCAACCAGTTCTAGTCTTGCATTGTTGACTAGACTGCTTTTTGTATTATTGTTTTCCAAAAAGATTTTAAAGTTTTGTCTGCAAGAGATGAGAGTATTACTTGTTTCCCTCTTCCTTTTGCTTCTCTGTCAGTTGTATATATGGTTGGGATAGGAGAATCTCATTGCTTACAGTCATTCAAATTCGGTCAGTATCTTCACTGGAGCAATAAATTGTATTGTCAAAAGGCAATTAAATATACTTTTTGCTTTGTGCTGATAAATATTGCTTCAAGGGAAAACACAGTAAACTGTGAGTATGGCTATAGGTTATTCTGCATGAAATCTAATTATATTTATTGCATTTATTTGTCAAAACCTGTTTAATATAAAAGCAAAAAATGGTCTTTTGATGAGTATGTCAGTATACATGAGCCCTGTACATTGATCTTTCCAACCACCTGAGATTTGACATTAATGACACTGAAGTAAATAAAGAAATGGTTAGGGGCTGTATTATCCATATCTGCTGGTTTCTAATATAAAGTTTGAGGCCAAAACAAGAGCATCATTGTTCTTGCAGAACTTAAATTTTTGATATTTGTAATGCATGTAAGGTATATGTAGCTCATACTATTTCTGAGTTTCAGTTTAATGTTACTCCATGGTCTTTGTTCATATATATTTCTATGGTCTGTTCTTTCATTTATTGTAAGTTGGATGCAATTTCAATCTGCCTTTTTTATGTTTTTGTAGGGGGGGAATCCTTCAACAAATAGAAAAGCTTGCTTTCTGATGTTTTGTTAGGAAGAGTTCTTGATTCCTTTACTTACATACATTTTGTACTTTATGGAAGAAAATTGCATGGAGGAAAACTGACTGTGTGACACTGTATTAGTTCTCTGCTTGTAACTTAAGAACAATAACATTTTGATAGTGCCATAATTTAGTCTTGAGGGAAAAAAGTGTTTAAAAGTTTTCACATTCAGAACTAAAAGTAAATTTAAATCTTTGCAAGGTGCATTTGGATACTTTTATCACTAGAAATCTCATTTATATTTTACATGAATAAGCTTCTGGTCAAACTGCTATGAGAATCCATATAGTGCATATACTGTTTAGTTGAGAGAAAGAATACTATTGAATCTGCCTGAATAAGTGATTTGGAAATTATACATGTAGGACAAGAATATCTTTTCCATTAGGACTATAGAATTAGAGGATAAATAAGTATTTGATCTATTAGTGTAGACAAATAAATTATGCCATTTTTCTGATGAGTTGAGATTCTTCTGTGTAATTAGGCAAAAGAAATTCACATGCTTAGTAATAAAAAATTAGAGAGATAGTAAAAGTCATTTAACAATTGACATTTATTTCCACGGGAGGATAGAACTGTACCATTAGGGATTGAATTACAAAAGTAGCTAAAGATTAGAGTCTTGAACAAGTAACAAAAAACTCATTAATTATCACTTAACCAGCTATTTTACTAATGCTTCCTTCCCAATGCATTCAACATCGACTGTATGCAATTGTTGCCACAATTTTTCATGACACTTTATGACCTATTAGGTTTTTAATTTGTTAATCTGTTTTCTTCAGTAACTTTTATTATCTAAGTCTCTGCTGAAATCTGCCCTGAGATCCTATTTAGAGATAGAAGGGCATTCTGTTGAAGCTTAACCCTCCCAAAAATTGTTTTAGGTTAATCTAGTAAATTGCTTGAACTGGAAAAGTTCTGTTCCAGGACCAGAGCTTTCGTTGATGTGGGTTTAGGTTTAAGTGAGGATATATAACAAAAACCACCCCCAGAAACAGTGATACTTGAGGTCAACATGTTCTCACTTCATAAATACTGTCTATATGTAATTGACCTGATACAATGTGGAGAAAGCAGAGAGCCTGCACATAAATTGGGCCAGGGACAGAAACTTTTTTCATCACTTTATATGCTTGGAACTACAGGCAGTCCTCGACTTATGACCACAATTGAGCCCAACATTTCTGTTGCTAAGTGAAATAGTTCTTAAGTGAATTTTGCCCCATTTTATTACTTTTCTTGCCACAGTTGTTAAGTGAACCACTGCAGTTGTTAAGTTAGTCACATGGTTTTTAAGTGAATCTGGCTTCCCCATTGATTTTGCTCATCAGAAGATCGCAAAACATGGTCACATGACACTGCAACTGTCATAAATATGAGTCAGTTGCCAAGCATCTGAATTTTGATCACATGGCCATGAAGATGCTGCAACAGTGTTAAAAACAGTCATAAGTCACTTTTTTCAGTGCCGTTGTAATTTCAAATAGTCACTAAATGAACTGTTGTATGTCAAGAACTACCTGTAGTGTCTATGAAACTACAAACTGAATCTCAAGTTTGCAGTACAGAAAGTTAAGAATTTCCAGCATATAATCTCTAGGAGTCACATACCTACTGAGTGTATTTACTAAAAAAGAAATTTGTTATTTTTGACTGGGTGGAAATCCCAGTCAATTTAATATTACATTAAACTGATGAAGAAGAATCTTTGCTTTACATATGAGATCATTTAGCTTTTAAGATTAGTGTCCACTAGTGTACCCAAAAGCAAAAAAGGAACAGAGATATTTAGATAGATATTTCTAATTTCTTAATGAATTCTTAACATAATATCTTGAGCAAGAAAACATTGCTGTTGTTAGCTTCCTCATTTTTTCCAGAATATACAAAATAGTGATCTCCTAAGTATAGCCATGTTTCAATAATAGGTAAAGTTGTTGTCTCATTTTGAATAGAAAATAATTTTATTGATTTGTGTGCAGAAAGTGAATTCCATTATCTGTTTCTTGGTAGAGAGGAAGGACTGGTTATAAGGACACTGCAGTATTAAAGTTCTTATATCACCTTTTCCCCCAAAGAATTTTCCAGCCTAGTTAAGGCAGTTACACAAGTGGCATTTGAGGCAGCTGGTATTCCTTCAGGTTTACTTGGATTGCTGAAATAAATGTTCTATAAAGGCAAAGCCCCAAATCAGGCAGGATCATTTTAGAATTGTCGTATGCTTGTGAGGAAGAAAAATAACAATCCTATTTCTAGTTAGCAATGAATCCATATTTCATTAAGGCTAGTTGCTTGTCAAAATTTGTTGCTATGAGTAAAAATGTAGAGGTCTCCTTGCAGTAGTTCTTCTACTACTTTAAGTCTATGAAATAAGGAGTTTGGAAACCTGTTCACCATAGCTTTTGCATTATTCTGACTAATGTGAAGATTCAACTTGCATTCTTGAACTCTTTCCAGGTGTATTATGATTTCACATCTTTTTTCAAGGGATCAACTCTTGGATCATTTTATACCCATATAGTACCCTCACTGAAGGATTATATGAACATTTGTTACTTGTTTCTTAAACCCATTTGGTCTCCAAGTATTGGAGTTTAATGTTCGTATTACTTGTCAAAATAGCATTTTTTAAATGAGTGGGTTTTTTGTTAGGTTAATTTACTTTTTTTTGCTTTAGTCTGAGCCAGAGTTATATTTATAGGATGCAATAAACCAACTTTGCAAATATAATGCCCTCTGTATATATTCCAAAGAAACATGGCCCAGACAGCTTCATCATTCATCCTAGACACTGCTTACTTATTCCATGAACTTTCTAAAAATACAATGATATGTAATAGCTGTCCATGGGAAATTATAGGGTTTTATTGAATGTTCAGCTATGACATTTTGATATATTTACTTTATTTTTATTCTTTCATCCAAACATTGTATCTAAAATCATGGTGGGCTACTGAATTTCATATTGTTCACTGGCCAAAGCAAGAACCTGGTGTATGTCGTGATCATGACATATTTAGTAAAGACAGTAATATGTCACTGGATTTTAACATTCTGTATCAGTGAAGGATTTGTGTAATTTGTGACATGCAGATCTCTGATTCAATATATATCTTGTATTATTAGTCAAATAACTATTTCTGCAATTATAGTCTTGGACCTCCAATCACTGAATTATATGGCCCATTTAATAGTATATAAATCTGTTAAGGAGAGGGGGGGAGATGGATTTATAAAGAAATGTTGCTTATAAATCTACCCTTTTTCAGAAATTCTATTATGTATTCCAAAATACATTCATTATGGATTCTTTTTGATCTTTATACTAAGTATGCATATTTTCTTTTCGTTTTTGTGCATAGTCTTATACAAAAAGTAATCATATGTAAAGATAGCTTTCCTTGGCTCTTTTCTAATTGTCTATCCATTAATCCCAGCACAAATAAAAATTCTGGTACTAATCAAATATTAAGTTTTTAAAATTCTTTGCATCATTGTGTATATTTGAGCCCAAACTTTTCTGACTTCAATTTACAAGTTCACCGCACATGATACAGTGACCTTTTGTGTTGTCCACATTTCCATTATAAATTTGAAGTACCATTATATGTTTTATACCCGTGATTGCGAACCTATGGCACACCAGAGGTGACTCACCGCGCCCTCTCTCTGGGCACATGAGCCATCATCCCAGTTCAGCTCTGCCGCGCATACACACATGCCTCCCACCGGCCAGCTGGTCTTCGGGGGTCTGCTGCACATGCGCTGGGGGCGGGGCGCATAGTAATCATTTTATTTCGTCTGTGTTAAAACAAATACTGTCTTAACAAAAAGCAAATTTTATACCTTTTAACCACATTTTTTTAGTTTATCAATATACCATGTCCAAAGTTCTTTATCATGCACTCTTTCAGATTCTTTTGTTTTACAGTTTTACAGTTGAATAAAAGTTTATATATTTTAGCAATTACATGTTCATCTTTTTACAGAATTTAACTACAAATTCTGCCTTCTGCTTTTCAATTCCAAATGTCATATCTACTTTAAATCCATCTCTTCATTGTACATACAAAAACCATTGAAAACTAAATCCCTCTATAGGCAGCTGTTCTTTTAATTCCATTTTATATTCTCCATGCTCTTGTCTTAAAAACCTCTCAATAGGTTAGCCTCTTTGCTTGCTGTTCTTTTTTCTCCTATAAAATGCTGCTTGTGCTGAGATCCCTGAAGACACAGTTTTGGACAAAGTTTGGGTTTATATCTATTCCACATTCTAAGTGTGATGGTTCTAATATAATTATTCTTAACATCTACATTAACTTTAAGTTTATCATACCAAAAAAGAAATCCATGCAATCCAAATCTCAGATTGTTCTCTTCTAATTTTAAAATTCTCTTATATCTCAGGAGAACCTACTGTCATCCAAATCAAATAGCAGATTGCAAAATATAAAGTCAAGTTAGGCAATTCATCTCTTCCTTGTTCCTTTGCATCTGTGCTGCTCCATTACACACACACACACACACACACACACACAGCAAGAGTTCTATAAAGGTGTTTATTCAACAACAAACGGTACCCACGATGTTCAGTTTTGGATTCCAAGCTCAGCACGGCAAGAGTAACTGGGTAAACCGAGTCCATCGGTTTGCGCACAAAGTCCAACGAAACAATCCACAAGTCAAAAGGGTCGATACGTGGCAGGAACATACAAGGAACGGAACTGGGCACGTTGCTGCAGCAACATTCAAGTCCTCGGGGTGGGATTAAATAGGTGATACCAGTGCGGCCGTTTCTGAAGTTGCCTCCTCACAAATAATCTAGCTGACTGTCATTATGCCTGTCTCCTTTGTGCCTTACGTGACCTTGGACCAGGAGGAGGTGTGGACTTCAATTCCTTCTCGTTGCTAATGGGTGGCAACTGGTCCCAGTCCTTAACTGGGGCCTCCTGGCCATCTAACTGCAGCTGCAGCTTGCCTCGCTTAGCCTCAGCCTGTTGCTCATCTGATCTACCCAGTTGTGGTTTCTCTATCAGGCTAGCGCTCTCTGAGCCCCGATCCAGATCATTGCTCAGCTCCGGGTTGTCGTCTGCTAACTCAAACTCATCCTCCCCCTCCAAACTCGCATCTGGAGGTGGATCCATGACAGCATCTTGGAGTATTTTATATTGACCTTTTAAAAAAAAATTATGTTGCCATACAAACTTGGATAGATCTTTCTGCCATTGCTTAAATGATATATAAGATGTCAGAATATTTAGCGTTTGAAACAAAAACATCATTCTTGGCAAAGAATTCATTTTTATAACAGGAATTTTATAAACCAAAATTACAAAAATAATTGTAATGTTATCTTATTAAAAAATCTTAGCATACACAGGGAAGCTTATATGATTTCAGGAGGGAGTTGTTACTTTTAAATTGTGGGAGGGAGTAGGCTACGGCACTCTGTCTAGTAATACTAGGTGCAAGTAATATTCATTAGTACATAGTCCATTATCACCAGACTTTGATACTATTTTCAAGTAGTTTTTTCACTCAATACTAAAGGATACACAGCACAGGCACATTTTTATGTTCATCTCTGCAATATTGAATCCTAGTTTTACAAGATACTAATACAGATTGATTTCACACTTAGGACAGAAAATTGTGAATAAACTATTCTGCAGAAAATTGTGAATAAACTATTATAGAGAAATATTGTCATGGAATATATTTTGTAACCCTTAGATAGAGAATTTTTCCTTAGAAGGCATTGTGCCAGGACAGTGGCAGTGATGACTTCAAAATTAGGAACGGTGATTGTCCATGTCCATTGTAGAGTTTGATGCTTATATATCTGTGAGCTTTCCATCACTTCTGGTAGATAATTTGCAGTATATTAGGGGCAGTTTTCAAATTAAGAAATTAACTTTATTAAATTCTGAGGAATGGTGAAATACAAAAATGCATACTCCTTTCCCTTTGTTACTTTTGTTACTTTTTCCCAATAGAATATGTAGGTAAAAATGCTTCAAACTCAAATTGATTAAAGGTTTTTTCTCCCCTTTGCTGGAAGGGATGTTTTTTTTTTAAAGCCTTAATCTGGAATTTGTTGTAAAAGAAATAACATCATTTGCTTCAATTTATATTAGTCAGTTGAAGAGCATGCTGGCTGGATGATTCTGCGAGTTGAAGTCCACACATCTTATAGATGCCAAAGTTGAGAACACTGCCATAGAGTCTCTTTATCATAAAGAATTGGTTTCAGCAATGGGAGCATTAATTAGGCTATATTAGAGCGACTTGTGTGTGTTTCGTAAAATATGCTTTATTTTAAAATTAGGGCTTCCTGTTGCAGCTGTTCCAGGAGCGCTGAGTCCTTTGGGGATTCCAAATGCTGCGGCGGCAGCGGCAGCAGCTGGCCGTGTGGGTATGCCTGGAGTTTCAACTGGTGGCAATACAGTCCTTTTGGTTAGCAATTTAAATGAAGAGGTTAGTGTATCTCTCTCTCTTCAGCATTCTTTTTTCTTCAATCATGCTTCATTATTTTTCAAATTCTTATGTACCCTTATTTTGAGCTTGCTTCCATATCTTAAGATCAACTTTTTATTTATTCATGTTACTTCAGATTGAGTTATGGCTGGGTTAAATGTTTTTGATTTTGGAGGTAGCTAGCCTTTTTAAAATAACCCTTTCCTACTTGGCTATCTATGTTTCATTTTTTTAAAAACCTAGAGAGAGTAAACACTGCATGTTCTGGATATATTTTTTAAGCTTATTTTTGTAACTCTTGAGTGTGCTCCATTTTGAAATATAGAATTTAATAAAACTGCTATTTTGTTATTATAGTTGTTCCTTTGCTTATTCATTTCATGCTTACACATCTCTGCTCTTTTTGTTGTATTAATGTATGTGAACAACTCTAACAAATTTTTCTTTGAAGGTTCCTCCCAGAGATCTTGATGCAGCACTCTTCAATCTCTCTTAGTAATTTTTCTTTTCTTTTGCAGTTGCTATTCATTTTGTCTCCTTTTTAGAAAACCTTTGTTTTATTATTTCCTTAACTCTGAAGTCTGATTTACTTTTAGTTTTGCATTTTATTGCCTTGGATCTTTACTTTGACTTGCTGTGGAAGCTGGTATGAAATGTGGGATAGTTTGTATCGGTTTGTCTACTTTGATTATGTGTTCCATTTGACTGGCCTCTGTTTTAATATTAAACCATTATACTTCTCTCATTTTCGTCATTCATAGTCTTGCGTGTTAAAATGCTTGAATCAGAGTGCCATTTGAAAGACTTCTCCCTGCATTTCATAACCAGACATGCTTACGCAGTTAAAGTTTAGAGGATTTTTTTTCTTTAAGTTTCTATTGCATGTTTTTTCATGTTCTATTGAAATGTAATTTACTGTATGATATGGATGTACTTTACCCATATTTTGTCTTGGATGACTACATTTTACTCAGTTTTTCTTGTACAATACATAAACCAACCATTTTCTGACCAAATTCCTGCATTTCCTATGTACTGACCTATATTTTATTTTTTTTTGTTCCCCACTTCCTTATTTTTCTTCTGCATTGCTGTTTCCCTTCCCCATTTCATCTTCTCCCTGTGTGCTCACCTACCCTTTCCCTGTCTCTTCCCAAATTCCCACACCCTCCCCTATCCTATCCTTTGCATTCCTTGTCTACACCCCTGTCTCCATCCCCTATGTTCATGCTTCTGTGCTTGAACAAAATGTTCCTCGGACCAACTTGCCCCAATTAACCGCCTTGAACCATGATCCATGACCACCTCACCATTCTGCGGGAACCACCCTTCGTTATGGATGATCTGTTCATCTCCGCTCTTCCTCGACTCTTCTCTCTTCTTGTCTTATGCTGCTTGCTCTTCTCTCCTTCTAAAGATGGTTACGCCCCAAAGTCTGTTTACCCTCTTCGGTATGTTATCGTTAGCACTATACTTTTATTATTGATTTAATTATTTGTTTCACCTTAATTCTTATTTATAGCTAGCAGTTTGGCTTAAAGTTGAATAGTAAATCTTTTGCTATTTTTCTTTTGCTATTTTTAAACTCCATAGATGCAAACTTTTCTTTTAATGCATGTGATTTTATTTTGCATGGTCTTTTATTTAAAACCATTCTCATAGCTTTGAGGGTATATCAAAAATGTCTTCCTTTTTTCAAAATCCACCTATTCAAAATCTTGTTCTTCTTATTCATTTGTGTGAATGCTGGAAGAAGTGAAAGATCTGTCCGAATGTTTCATTGATGTTTCAAAGTATTCTATTTAACTATATTTAAAATACTATTTCTTTTGGGTTACTTCTCTAATCCTAAAAAGGTGTTTATGGGGATGTACAACGAGTGAAGATTTTGTACAATAAGAAAGACAGTGCTCTTATACAGATGGCTGATGGAAACCAGTCACAGCTTGGTGAGATTAACATGTTTTTCCCTTCCATTTTATTCTTGGTTTTCAGTATTTTTTAAACAGTTTATTTGGGAAACTGTTCATATTTCACAGTTTATAAAACCACAGGATTCCTGTACGGGTGAATAAAGTCTGTAAAGTTGCCTAACATGTTCTACAGATAGATAATTGTTTTCTGAACATAAGGCTGTTTAATCGGACAGTACAATGTCAGGATTCAAATTTACTTTTCAGTGGGTGCAGCGACAGCCTTTTTTTCGGGGTGGTTTTTTTTTTTTTAGATCTCAACCCTCTACCTGTGAGATAATTTATTAATTGCAAAGTTGCACTTGTGATGGGTAGATAGTTAAATAACAGAATATTGCAGATTCATGCTTCTCTTCTTCCGAGGTTGCACTAAAAATAATTTTAAGGAAGGGAATGAGACTAATGAGGGTAATTCATTAACTTGCCTACTTATGTTAAATATAATCTTATTTATAAGAAGTGGAAGGAGAGTAAATGTTTATTGTACATGGCACATTATATTATATTTTTAGATTCTGCTCCAAAACGCACCAGCTTATAAAAATTGTTTACTGTCTGAATAAAATAAAGTTCTGCTGAAACATGTCTTTTAGATTTGTATTATAAAATTGATCTGCTTAATTACTGGTAGTAATTAAATCATCTCATTTGTACATTAAATAAGCCTTTGTTTTTCCTTTTGCTTTACTGAACACACAGTGATGTGAATGGAACTTTAAAAATAGTTTTAATTTTAAGTAGAAATTCATCGAAATTCAGTAGTAATTTAACAAAAAACAGTTCTAGACAGCCCTGGGAAATTTGGAATGGAAAATGACAGAGACATCAACCTTCTTGCCTGCAGGATCTTGCTTATTGAATGCCCTTTCCAAATAGGAAGACCAGGCTTCTTTGTTAGTCTCTTTTCAGTACCAGGCATTTTAAGACATTCCTTTTTTCCAAGGATTTCTATATTATGCTATTTAGATTGAGATTAGATATCTACTATGCACTGAAATAACTTTGATATTAGGCAAATGAAAAAAATTACATCTTTTTTCATGTCTTCATTAATAAAACAAATTGCCACCAGAGACTCTTTTTAAAACAATAACTATTTCAAAAAAATTATATTGTTAAATTGATATAAGAACTGAAGCAAATAATCTTCATTATTTTTGTTTAGCTATGAGCCATCTTAATGGGCAGAAAATGTATGGCAAGATTATTCGTGTCACTCTTTCCAAACATCAAACAGTTCAGCTACCTCGAGAAGGTCTCGATGACCAAGGCTTAACAAAAGATTTTGGCAATTCACCTCTTCATCGTTTCAAGAAGCCTGGTTCAAAAAACTTTCAAAATATTTTTCCTCCATCTGCAACTCTTCATTTATCTAATATTCCGTAAGTCTTGGCTAACAGATTCCATGAAAAATTCATGTAAAAGCCAAATGTAGCTTTTAATTCTTTCCTGTCTCTCCTTTCCTTCTTTTTGTAGACCGTCAGTATCGGAAGATGACCTGCGCATGCTGTTTGGTAATACTGGAGGCACTGTGAAAGCATTTAAATTTTTTCAGTAAGCATATTTTCTTTGAAACTTCATTTAAAATGAGGGAGCAGCTGTCTGGTAAGAATAGGTTTTATATTAAAACTTTCTTGTATTGTTTTCGTATCTAATTTCATTGCTTTGTTCCAGAAGAGATCACAAGATGGCCCTTCTTCAGATGTCAACAGTAGAAGAAGCTATCCAGGCTTTGATTGATCTGCATAATTACAATCTTGGAGAAAATCATCATCTGAGAGTTTCTTTTTCCAAATCAACCATTTGAAGTGAGATATCAAAATAATAAGGTTGTATCACATTGTTTAGTGTTGTCATCTATGACTGTTCGGGAAAGCGGGGACCAGAGATGGACATCTGTTTTTCATGCTGTTATCATTCCTTGATTGTTTATGTATAAATGAAATGAAAAAGGATTTGCAAGGAAGAAGCAGTGATATTATCTGCTGGTTTTGCATATGTTTATGAAACCATTTTGTTTAAAGGGGATTCTGAGGAAATCCCATAGTTTTTCAACTTAGTTAACATACGTGCCTTAAAGAAGGAAAACTTAGAGTTGCATTTACTAGTTAAAAATTTGGTTGTTTGGGGCACATTATATGGGAATTAATAGGTGCAGTCCAGTGAACGTTAGGCTTGCATTTATTCCATTGAAATCCAAGAATTAGAACATTGATTTCAGGGGGAATTTATTGCACCTAACTTCTGCAGGATTATGCCAAATATGTATTAGGCAAGAGTGTGTAAAAAGGGTTAAGCTTTTTTTTCTGTTTGGGATTTATCAGTTTTCCATAAAACATTTCGTTGCTCTTCTCGAAGAGAAACTCAGCGTATTATTTTTTTTCTCACAGTAAAAATGGCCTTTGTATTTCAGATTTAGTTAGTTGAAAATATAGGCTTTAGTCAGAACTACAAAGATGCAAAGAGTTAATTTCTTTAAAAGTCTGAAAGTGATTCTTCTGTTTTTTTGTTAGTTCCTGTGGCTTTTAGCCTCAGTGAAAAAAGAGTTGTATAAAGTCTTAACCTTTTTGTAAACACACTCTGGGGCGAATCATATAAATGTTGGCACTAAGTAATGTCTTGTTTGTGGCTGAATATTTTTTGTAGATGTTTTTTGAAGTTGACATAACTTACATGCATTTAAATATATATTGCCATTTTTAGTTAGTAATTACAATTTGAAATATGGTTGTGGATTTCTGAGCATGTTCAGACTGGTCTAGCTAGTTCAGGAGTTGGTGCATGTATTTCAAGGATGAAGAAAATGTATTGCAAACTTTTGCAGAAAGATTAATAATTTTTTGGCAGTTTTCTTTATAAAAAACAAAAACAAAACTGACAACCAGGTGGGACCAAAGTTTATGTGCCTTTAGTCTTAATTTACCTTGCATTGTAATATTCAGTTTTAATAAATCTCTTCAAAATATTTTATATCTAGAAATGGATCTGCCTTTACTATAAACATGGCTCAGAATCTACAGGAAAAAAAATTCATTTGAAAACAGTTCCTCTATCAATCTGGGCTGTTTTACTGATTCTGTTCAAATGACCAATACTTTTTGCAATTGATGTATTTAGTTCCAAAAGTTCATAGATTATGTTATCTATGTAGAAAAAGGTCATGTATATTTTCTATTAGTTGAGTTTTTACATCTTTAGAAATGTAATATTTCAGTATAGTTTGAAAGCGGCACAATTAAAAATTAATTTTCTAACAAAGTTGGGAGGTTTGATGGTTGTTTAATTTCTTCTTATGTGTACGCTGCTTGCCTCTGTAGCATGCTCAATAAACACTTCTGTAGCTCTGTATTCACCTCTTCTGTCTTTCTCTGCTGCCTTTTCTCTCTTTTCTTCTTTTTTCCCCACTTCCACTGTGCTTTTGAATTCATGTTTATTCTCTGTCAGGGTGGGAAAAGCGTAATAATCTGATTTTTTTTAACTTCTGGATTTATGCTATATAAAAAACAAATGCTGTGGAAAGAAATAATACTTTGGACAGCATACATACTTTATACATTTGGAAGTCTAACTACTTCACTTATAGAAATGAATATTAAACATTTCCCACCCTGCTATATAATCTATAGCTTTAAAGACATAACTTTTTATCGTAGCTTGTAAGTTCTATCTTTTTTGTTTTTAAAATAGATTTATGCACTAATTAACTTTTCAGATTTGCCATGCTTCTGCTGCAGTTTCATCTTCCATTTTCTGTGTCTGCTAAAAAAGCCTTTCCACTAATCACAGGTATTACGTGGGTTAAACAAAACTGTCAAAGTGCTCAATGGAGGGAGGGAAGGAGGAGAAAAAAATGGAGGACAAACCTTGTCAGCTGCTACATACAACTAAAAGGTGCTGAATGTGTTATCCTACTAGTTTTACACTAGTTTAGATTCTAATTATATATACATCCCCAATTATTTTTATGAGAACTATATTTAACAATTTATTTTAAAGCTTGATTTTTGCCTTTTTATCTGATCTAAATCTCAGTCCACAATCATGTATGATTAGGATATATTAATTTCACTGGTGTTTAGCTTACAATTTTATACTAAAAATGAAACAAATCCATGTTTACGTAACAGTATATCAATGACTTGTTGAGGCTCTTCAGGAAACTTGAACTAATAATTTAAATTCAAACATCATTTTAATGAATCATTTTACATGAACTCAAAGACAATATCAAGGACTTTTAAACATAATTATTCCCTAGGTACATGTGTAGGAAGATATAATCCCAATTAATAACATAGCCAGTCTTCATATATGCCTGTGAACAGAATTTGAGGAACGGAGAGGAGGGGGGGAGATAATAAATTCCCCTCACCAAAAATGATGCAATATTTGCAGTTAAATATCTACATTAAAAGTGTGTACTTTGATTTCTCTTTTACCTTTCACAAACAAGATTACGTGATTTATAATAAAAAGCAGACATTAATGTAAACTGTACATGATGTTCAAAGAATGTATTATAAAAGGCATCTTTTGTCATTTAGCGTATTTGGTAAAGCAGCTCTCTCACACGACAAACTGCTTTGCATTATGCAGCAGACTGACTTGATTGCTTGTAGGAGAAAAGACGAGTGGCGTACTGCAGAGTCACTTAGCTTTGTAAAGTGGATGTGGATGTGGAGTGAACCCATGGCATTCATTCTGCGGTATTCCTCTTAGACGCACACTGCAAAAGTGCCCAAGGCTGTAAAATCTGGAGATGGATTTCTGGGGTAAAAAACCCACAGTATACATGATTTCTGTTACCTTCTACTTTTTATTCCTGCTGTTTCAGCATTTTTACTGGACTATTCTTTTATAAAAATATGGATTTTACAAAATAAAATAGATAAGCATCTGAAACTAGGATTTTGGAATTTAACAGAAGACTTAAGTGTGCCAAGAATGTCCCTCTCAGGGAGTTCCTGATTCATCTTGCTGAAAACTTTTGCTTTCAGAAGGTTTAAACAAAAAGCATAAGAGAATGAACTGTGGTTTCATTTATTCTAACCAATAGGAAGAACCCCTAATAAAAGAAATGGAAGTAGCTGGAACAGTTGAAGGAAAATTAAAACTGAATGTAGCCCAACATATTACATAATATATAAGATGATGTGCCCTGAACTGATGGAGTTCCTAAAAAATTACCAATCGTAGTAACCAATCATTTCAATGAAGAGGGGGGGAAAATGAAGAAAATAGAAAAAGTTAAAGGTGTAATTAAAGTTTTGAAAGCAAAGGGTGTCTAGAAGAAGAAAGGTCAACAAATCATTAAGGGAAAGTGTATACAGGAAGCCAAAGAATTATAGAAAATAATGATACAATAACTACAGTCCAGCAGTTATCAGTGGAGGCCAAGAACAATTGTAACATAAAATGTCATCAGAAATGTTCAGAATATAATTAAAAATAGTAAGTATAATAATAAGGCAATATATCAGTTGCTTAATAAAGACAATGTAACACTAATAGGTAGAAAAGAAAAGCTAGAACTATTGCTTACTATATATATATATATAAAAAATCACATTTACCATCATCAG
>JANHFT010001446.1:347136-359378 GCA_032467955.1 Pseudoxenodon macrops
CGGGAAAGAACCCGAACAACAAAATACCTACATACAGGCACCCGTGAAAACCTCAAAAAACATATATATATATATATGTTACAAAATTGGATGGGATAGTAAAGCAAAAGTCAAAATGTGTTAGAGATAAGGATTGAATGAGCTTAATACAGAAAAGGCAAACTTATTCATTTAGACATATGGTTACACAGAAGGGTATATCTAGCTGGACAAGAGTACTTTGTGGAAAAGATGTTGAAGGGTAGTTGATTAAAAATTAAGTAGGTGTCATCAGTGTAATGTTGCCAATTGTAAATTTAGCTGAATGAACAATATTCCCAAATTACAGGAAATCATCGTTCCACTTTATTTTCCATTGGCTAGACATCAGCTCAAATATTACAGCAGTTCTGGCAGTTTAAGAAGAATCAAATATTGGAACCTAATTTGTAGAAAGAAAGTTGAGAATGATTGGGGTGAAGGAAACAAAGCCATAAGAAGAGAGATTGAAGAAACTGAGCTTGTTGAATTTTGAGAGGCCTAAACAGGGAATATAATACCAGTTTTCAAACACCTGAGAAAATACCACAAAGGATGTCAAGATCTTCTATCCTCAGTAGTTCCAGAGTGCAGAACATGAAATTTTACATGGTGTGCTTCATTGAAAAAAACCACAACAACAGGTGGTTGTGTTTCATTGGAAGTTGTGGTTTGACCTTAGAAAACAGAACTGTTTTGGAACTTGGGGAAAAAACCTTCGCTCCCTCACTTTTCTTCCATGACTAAAAGAATAAATAGGATGTCACTTCCTATTTCTACCAACCACTGAATCTTTGGAGAAACCAGCCCTTATTTTATTTTTAATATTATAATATTCTATAATATTTTATAGAAATTGCATGGAAACAGGTGCCTACGACATTTGATATGCTCCTGAGCAATACTGATAAAACAGAATGTGAAGTGGGATCGGCTTTTTAACTTCTATCATCCTTTCAGGTATCAACAGAAGTGCAGTCAGGCAGAAAGTGAATTTAAATTAGCCCACAAACCTAAATATTTCTTTCAAAAATCTGTTAAAACTCATAATCTTTTAATGTACATTGCCTAAACCTTATATTTAAAATCCCAGATTATTTTAACCTGAATATTTACATTGAGATGCCATCTGAAAATGTATTTAACATATTCAATGTTTTACTCTTTAGCTTGGCTGTTTGATTGCCTAAAATAGGTCTGCAGTTCCTACTTAATGGAATGAGAAAATGAGTAAAAGAAAAAAGTGTTTCTGTCTAAAAAAGAGACTGGATTAAGGAAATACCCAGTGTCTTCCAATTCTGGCTGGTTTTTTCATTTATATTTTAAAATATTGAGGAGAAAACAAAAACACAGGCATCAAAATAAGGGTGGGGATTTGAATTCCCAAAGGGACAGAACTGTACTAAACAGACAAACCAATATGCTTGAATGTGTCTTTGTTGTACAATGAACCATGGACTGCACAAGCGTTTTGAAATTTTACCATGTTACCTGAAGATGCAGTTTGAAGGGCAAGACATGTTCTACCTGGCATTGCCCAATCTGTGCAGATTTTGGTGTTGGTTATCCAAAACTGGAGAAGCAAAAGCTTTACTCTGCCTTACTAAGCTAACAAAAGGAACCTTTCTCTTCCACTGATCAAATCAATATACTAATCGGTGTAGAAGCTTGGTAGCTTGGAATCAGGACTCTTATCTATTGCTGGGGATAAAATGTCCATCAGATGTTATTAATGTTTGCTCTACATTTAAGGAATTTGGTCAATGCATAACTCCACTGTAAGTTCGAGCCCCCAAGGCTTTTTGAATGCTACTTCTCCTGGGGTTCATCCAAGATCTTTTCTAAAAAAAGAACAATTTGCAGAACTTGGCCTATTAAGGCAAACTCTGATGCCAAGAATGGCTGAAGTATAGAATCTGCCTTGACCATGCTTCTCCACTCCTGGGTATTGAGGAGGCATATTGAGTGCCTTGCCATGTTGGGTAGGTGGAGTTCCACTATGTAAGGACTGCCAGGGCAATCAAATGCAACTTGATTCATGCTTGATATGTTTCATTCACACACTCAATATGTGCCTATGTCAGTACTAACACATGGTCTGATTCCTCTTGGTCACCATTACTATCCATTCTGGATTCTGATAAAGTACCACAGGAGGCAGATCTTTTTCCTCCTGACTTTTACTTTCAGCCTCCTGGATTGCTAACAGAGAGCAGAAACCATTTAGCACCATTAGCTCCTCCAAATGCTGCTAAAAGCCCTTCCCCAAATACCGAGCCATTCTTCCACCTCACCAACATAATAACTGAGGTCACCAAAGCTGCTGCAGGAAGGCTAGGCCAATTATTCAGTAGTCATTAATTGCAAGAGACTAGACCATAATGTTGTAATAACATTTTCTGAAACAAAACAAAATACTTAAAACAGCATGCTTTGTTTCATCTTCAAAACAAAATATTTAAAATGTGGATTTTTACACTCAAAATGCTTTCATATTTTAATTACTTTGAACACACCTCTTCCAATTGCTCCCCATCATTTGATAAATGTAAACAGATTGTAGACAGTTACACTTTAAGAAATGTGGATTACATGGTGGAGAATTGTACTCATTGGACTAAATAGTCTCTTTTAACACTGATTCTATCCATTAAATGTACTCATACTGAATACACAAATAAAAGGTTACTAAATGTAACTTATTTACATAGCTACCAATCACAGTATTCCCTTTCATCGTGTAATAAACTTGATGGGGGGAAAACATAGTAAACCTCCCACCCCACCCATCTCCATAGAGATAAACATTTAGGAAATCTGACGTAAACCCTTCACAGTCCTTTCTGTACAGTAATATCCTTGCAAGGCACTCTGTCTTCTTCCAAATCTATGCACTGATTCACCCATTACATTCTGCATCTCTTTGACAATCTTTTCACTCCATCCAAAAACAACTAATTATGTTTATTTTGCAATTTGATCCTTATTGTTCTTTATTCACCATCTTATTCTTCATCCAATCTGTTCTTGTTTTACCATGAAGACTTATTAATCCATTCCCACTATATTCAAGTTTCCTTCTTTCCAGCAATTTCCCCTTCTTTCAACATTGCTATGCAATGGACTACGTACTACCTTCCATTTTTCTCCAACTTCCCATCTTTAGCAACCATTGTGGCAAGATATACCCTTATCCCTCCTCATTATAAGAGTTAAAAACCAATAGTGTATTTTCTTTAGCATTTTGGCTATTGACATTGAGTGACTCCTTTCTAAATTTTCTTCATTATAAATTCATTTCAAAAAAATTCAAAATAAATAAGGATTGTATCCTAGTGTTGTCAGGTGACATGCAAATGGTATGAATATTACTTGCAATGCCAGGTGAGCCTTTTAAAAATGTAAATAACTTCAGATACCTTGGCTTTAGTTGATGAAGAGCAAATGTAATGCTGAATGATTTATTAGAATCATTTTTACTGATTAGTAATTGCATCACACTTTTAATTTTTGAATTGCACATTATTTGGATGATTCTCCAACCGCCCCCCTTTCCCCTAGCAACAGCTTTCTGAACATCCATCTTATTTCTGATTAGCACTCAAAAGTTATTAACTGTGTGTCTTTGGCATCTTCTAAAAATCTAATTGGTAGAATTCTATTTTTCATGCTTAAAACTGTCCTCCCAGAGATGGCTTCACATTTGGCCTCAAGTGTAGGTCATTTTCTTGACATTGAAGTTGCTGAAATACACACTGTATCAATGTGACTTTCTTTCTCTGAAGGTAAAGTTGCTTTCTTCCAATAATTCTTCATGATTTCAATCTTACAAATTAGTTACCTTTTTAAAATCAATATCCTAAGATAACTATTCACCACCATTTATGTGGGATGCACGCTTTTGTTGTGTCTCTGTACAAATATGCATTTCATATTAGGCTGTTGCTGCAAAATAACTCCTGTAAGAACTAGCATTATAATGTGTGTTTTCCTTTCATTCCTCCTTCAGCATGTGTAGAAATGCAAATTTTAACACTGTAGTAAAGATAAAAGTAGATAAGGTTTTCCCTTTCAGAAGCTTCCATGTGTTATTTGTAGTGTTTGCCCTTTCATTCACTTTTAAAATAAAATTAAAGGATGCTATACTCAGTGGAACTGATTATTGAACACAATTTTTAAACATAAGGTTTTAAAAAGCCAACAGAAGAACTATAGAAGAATCTCTTTTCAAAATAATTGCTAAAGGTAAGTAAATTATTTGTTTGCCATATACAGTTCTTCCAGTTCATCATCCTGACCTTTCAGAACATTATTGCTAGCAGGGATTTTTGCAATTATTGGAAGCCATTGAAAATAATAACTTAGAGCACAATATTTTAGTATGTAGCCTAGATTTGATTTCATTTTTGTACTTGGACAATATGAGCTGGTATCACCTTATTGCTTCCATGAAATCTTAACAGCTTTCACCGAACAAAGTAAGCAAACTTATTCCATTCTGTGGAAATTAGATAGACTTTATAGTACATCCTATTCTGTTGGGGGGGGGTTACATATTTTTAGCATTAGTAACAATAGTAAATACCAAAGATGCATTTGCTTTAGAAGTTATAGTAAAATGTTTTACTTAGCTTTTAAAACAACTTGAAAGAGGCTTGAACATTGAAGAAAAAATTCTGCTGGATCAGACCAAAGGCTTACCTAACTTAGAATTTTGTTCCCACACAGCCATTTAGTTTATTTATTTTTTCTCCTTAAAAAAAAGGAAATAGGTTCTTACAATGGGCAAGTATATAAATCTATAAAATTCCCATTAATTATATATATAAATATATACCACCTGAATCTGGGCAGTTTACAAATTAAGATTAGAATTGCATGTTGCTCTAGCTTGACGGAGAAACTACTTTTTCAAGAGAAGGTGCAAGGAAAAGAGTAATAGATATCACAGTTGGAGTTTGTTTTTCATGGAAATGTAATGATGAGAAGAGCTGATTTCTGTCTGATAGTAAAAGGCAAAATATATAAAAGTTTGAACAAGTCTCTTCACAGTTAGCTTAATTCTTTCCTTTTGCTATAAAAATATTACACTGTTCTAAATTGTTGCTTTGGAGTATCATCACATATGAGCAGCACTCTGAATATATTATCTATTTGTTTATTTTCTTCAAAAGAGAGATGGCCAAAATTGGTTTTTTTTTTATAGATGTCTCAGGCAATGATTGATTTATCTAAATGAAACTCTGATCACTTACTGATAAATGATAATTACTTAATGGAATTTACTAGTCATTCTTTGCATAAAAAAGTCTTGTTTTGTCTTGATTATACATTATTGTTAATATTTCATTACTATAATGGGCAATAAAATTTCTGCAGGTTATGGCTTGACAATCCAAATTGCATTCTAGTAATCCTGTACATATTGTAAACTTACACAGAACCTAAAGCAACAATAAAAGGAAGAGGACAAAAGGCTGCTAATTAACACTTCTAGAAGAAAAAAAATGCATAGCTCATTGTACATGAGTACACCTATTAACATGTGAAGAGGGTACATTGTGAATACACAATGTCTTTATAGTTGTATACAGAAGACAATATCCAACAAGCACTAATGCCATTATCTCACATTTTTAGTAGCTGAAATAGCTTGCATTGTATTGCTTGCAGCTTAAACAAGCAAATTATGTTTGTCAACTTGGTGCACAGATACATCTCAGAGACGTACATGAAGTATACATGGCTGTCCCCTTTTCAAGCACTTTCTTCAGCAGTAAGAAAGTGCTTATTTCCTCCCCATCCAGACAACATCCCTCATACTGGATGAATTTTTTCAGTTGCAATGACAAAATAAAGTGTATGAATTAGACAAAGAAGGATCTAATATCATGCATAACTCCAATAACAGAAATTAAAGCATTGGTGTATCCCATTTTATGTCTGGAGGAAGTGAAATAGACAACCTGATGTGAAGAGTCAGCTTGATTTGATGTCTGTGACATGTTACAGATTAGCAAGATAATTGTTGCCAAACCTGAAGACCTAGTTGTAAGGCAACAGTTATCTTGGCCTGAGGATCCCCAAAGTCTAATCTCCAGCACCCAGAAGTAGTAGTATGAACCCCATCAGTTGATCTTACACCTACTCGGGAGACCCAGGAGTCAGTGCCATGTGGTTCTAAGAAAAACTCAATTTTGGAACAGGTACTTCGGGCTGAGCATTTTGACCCCATTGAGAAAATAATCAGAATAAGATATAAGATACCTGTTTTCTATCTTTCTGCAACTACTGTTGCCTCAAGCCCATTTCCCTGCTTTCTGTACTATAATCCTGCCCTATTAATAAGTGGAATGAAGCACAGTGCAAACTTCCTATCTGATATTCCATTTGCAATTCTCCGTGTAAAATCCCTCATATTACAATTAATGCAATTCTAAAAAAAATGTCCTGAAGTTTCTCAGAAGTCTTCTTCTAAAGAGAGTTCTGCTTTTCTATCTTATTTTCAGTATGCTTGAGCATTTATTTCAAATTTCTAGTGCTCATGTTTTTGAGCTTTCATATCTGGAGATAGTGGAAGAGGTTACCGCTACTAGTGATGTTTTCTGCTACACAGTCCTGTGGCCTTCCTGGCTGTCCAGATTTTAAAAAGTCCATGGAGGCAGTTACTTTGTGATGCCACCCCTTGATAAATTAATATAGCTACAACAATTACAATATTTAAAATCTGCCTTTCTCTTTCAAGGTTTGGAACAAGTGAGAGAACACAGTAAATCACTTTTTGGAGTTGCCAATTGTAATCCAGATCTTTGCTCTTCCCCTTTTGAGACTGAATTATCACTTGCCCCAGTTGATGCCTAATTCAGAAAGTGCCTGAAACTTCGTATTCCCTGAGAAATGCTAAGTGGGTTCATTTCTTAGCCCAAAGAAGAGTAGGTAGGTATCGCCATTTAAGAGGGCTGAGGGAATGACCTTGAAGAGAATGGAAAGTATAGACTATGCAAGATTGTGTTACAGCCTTATAATAAGTAGGCCTGGACTGCTTCCTGGTGTTGAGAAACTGACAGGTTCCTGCTGAAGCATCATTATAGAGCTATATCTCCAAATTGCAACCAAAAGGAAACAACACCTATGCTTCTTTTTTTAAAACATTCAAATACATCTTGCCTAATAATAATGCAGTATTTTACCCTCAAAAAATGATCCATGAAAATCATGAAAGTTGAGAGAAATTTGGAGATACTGGAAGAAAAACTGCCACTGAAAGTTTCATCTTTTCATTCACAGAATCACAAATAACTTAGGTTATTTCCTCTTTCTACCACTTTCTATATGAACCCACCCATCCTGCCCAGTAATCTGTAGTCTTGGGTGATCTTGCTCAGTAAAAATCAGCTAATCTTGCTATTTATATTTAGAGGGTAACCCAATATTTGTTTGGCAATCCACTTATCTAATAAATAGTACTTAAGATGCAAAGGTACTTGCCACTGACATCAGAAAATGTCAAGCTCATCAGGCACGTTAAAGAAAAGAAAGAAAACTATTAAATACAAATGACAAGTTAAATCATCTGTCGCATTTGTGGAAGCTGCCTTGTGTGGCTTTAAAGTTTCAAATTTAATATAGATAGCAAATAGCAACCAAATAACTTTTTCATTGATTGTGCAGAATTGTGTAGACTTTATTCCCTAGAAGAGAGATTGGAAGGACAAGTAGCGGAAAGGAAAATAGAAGCAATTTTTTTTTAAAGCCAACAATCTGGTGTTAGCTCTCAGTCATCCACCTCCCTTCTTAACGGTAAAACTGTTGCCATTCTGTAAACAAATGCAGCCAAAATCCTCAACTATGACAGCAAGTACAGTGACCAGATACAAATTGTAAGCATTCATTTCTGAAGTGAGACATTGTAACAGAATGTCAAGCCTTTGAATAAATGTTAAAAAATGATTCAGCCTAAAACATATGAAAATAGTAATAATTGTCAAACTATATCCAGTGAAGAGCTGAGTTTTGCACCTGTTTAAGTCAACTTTGTCTTATAAGTAAACTCATACATTCGTGCTAGCCCAATAAAATCTCTTGGATTTTGATATGAACACAGAGTTTAAAATTCTGCAGAAAGATGACACTAAAAAGATACTGGACAGTATCTTCTACATATCCATGAGTGCTGATCCTTCCCCCCACTCCCAACAGACTGCTTTTAAATGATGTGGCTGTTAGATGTTTGTACCACTGAGTAAAGTGGTTGCTGCTTCAGTTTTCAAGTATTATAGATTATAAGTAGCAGCTGCATCTCCTTCGACTTATTAGAGAAGAGTGTGATGTTGCTAAGCAGTAAAAAAAAATTAAAAAGGAAAGAAATACATTCAACCAGCAATGGTTTGAATTCTAAATATTGCTAGAAAGCAGGGGTGGGTTCTACTTCCCTTCCTTACCAGTTTGGAGTCGCGCTGGACGTACGCGCTTTGCGCGCATCCCCAACACGGGTTAAAATCGTCTATGCATGTGCAGGAGGCTTTGCTCATGCACAGAGGATTATTTTTTATTAAATTTCGTTCTGGTGGACGGATTTCAAGCCGGGGGACTGGTTCAGGGGCTTAGCCAGCCAGCCGTCGCTGCCAGTTCGGTGAATGGGGGGAAATTCCCGCTACTGGTTGTTTGCAAACCGGTCCGAACCGGGAGGAACCCACCTCTGCTAAAAAGTCAATGGCCCTGTTTCAAGTTGAGTAGGAGAAGTGATTTACAGGCAGAACGTTAACAATGAAGTTTGTTCGGTATGTCATTTTCCACCATGCACCTATAAGCAGATGCAAAAATTGTCATGAAAGGAACAGAATTCAGAAAAAGCCACTGAATTGGCAGCAAGAGTATGCAGTGATAAATGAAGTAAAAACCACTGACCTTTTAACATCACTTTCCGTCCTTTGCACTTTGCACTGGTGTATGAATCATTCTTATACCATAGATATTACAGACACTGCCTTGCAATTTTTCTGATTTCTCTGAAAATAATTTGCATTTAGCATCCCACCTGCCACTGTAGTGGCTCCCCTGTGAACGGGGTTACAGCAGAGATCCTCCTGTCAATGTCTTGAGGAGTAGTCCCCATTGTGAGTCTAAACAGTCAGGAATTGTGTTTTCTAAAACGGAAGATCAGAGCACAAGGATTGCAGGATTAGCAAAGAGTTTTTGCATGGGTTTATATTGGACCAGAGAAGTTTGTTACAAAATATTGCCCTAAGCTATATCTGCAGAAGTAAAGTGTCATGGTCAAGATAAACTCTCATTATTCTCTAATCTGCATTTGTCAGATCATATACATTTTAAGAAAGACTTGAGAAGCCAAGCTTTTCTGGATGAGAACAACCAGCATAGTCAGTGTCCAGAAGGAAGGAAAACTCCTTAGTTGGAGGTGCTACATATGTTTAGTCTGCAAAAGAGAAGACTGCAGAGAGAGAGATTTGTCTTCAATACAGGCAGTTCTCAACTTATTACCACAATTGAGCCTCAAATTTTCATTGCTGAGCAAGAAAGTTGTTAAAGAGCTTTGCCCCATTATCTTTCTTGCTGCAATTGTTAAGTGAACCACTGCAATTGTTAAATTATAACACAGTTGTTATGGAAATCTGGCTTCCCCATTGACTTTGCTTGTCAGAAATTCACAATGGGTGACCCCAGAACACTACAACTGTCATAAATATGGGTCAGTTGCCAAGTGTCTGAATTTTGATCACATGACCATGGGGATGCTGCAACAATCGTATAAAAAATGGTCATAAAGTCACTTTTTTCAGTGCTGTTATAACTTCAAACGTTCACTAAAAGAATTGCTGTAAACTGAGGGTTACCTGAACTTCAAGGACTGCTATGAAGATGGAGCAGGATTATTTCAGAAGGTATGGATTGAAATGGAAAGAAAATAGATTGTGGTTGGACATCAGGAAAAAGTTCCTAAGAGTAAATTGTTCTGGACTGGCAGATCTGTTGGGGATGCTATATTGATGAATTTGGACTAAATAAACTCCAATATCTCTTCCTTCCCTTCTATTTTATTGTTCTGCTTTTTTGTGTTAGGAAATTCACTCTTTTTCATTATTATCAATAGTGGTATCTCTGACACTGATGCTATAGCATTATTCATTCCCATTTCTGTTCACTTCCACCACCGGTATCATGTGCAATTGGGTCCATACACTATTCCAAGCTATTTAATCTATCTTCTGCAGTTCATTTTCCTTTCATTAATAAAACAATGACCTCTGCAAATAAAAATCAAATCAGTGTGAAAGTCTCATTTGATCACAGTTATTGTTAATGGTTACTTTGAAAATGAGTTCTTATTCCAAGTGCCTGATTAATGGATCTAAGAATTAATCAATTACAGATTCCTGATTATTTTTGCCAGGGAGTTAATAGACCATTGATTTACCTAGTGCTGGGTGCATAAGAAGGGTGTGCAGATACATTGGTTCACCCCAAGCAAGGGCACTACAGGAATGCAAATAGTATATATCAGCTTATGTGAATCTTAGAGCTACTGGAGTGTTACTACTATATTGTCTTGCCATCTCACAGGAGTACTTGCTATACAAAATATTCGAGGTGCACATTTTAATTATTACAGTTCGACTTAATAGGTAGGGAATACATTTTAACTGATGAATGTGAATATGAGCTACTTGCTTGCTTACACGAAACAGAAGCTGCCTTAGACCAGGCCAGATTTATTTATAAACCTAGTAGCTGCATTGATCTGAAGGGATAAAGAGAAAAGCATTAAGGTTGATTTTGGAACGTGAGGGCTGCATGATTCTTATTTTTAATCAGCTAAGTCTTATGTATTGTGTATTAAAGATTGAAGAAGGCTTTGTCAGGCACAAAAGACTAAGTCCACACATGAAGGTTCAGTCTAACTTATTGCTCAAAATCTATGCGCAGGAATTTTCTCACCTAATGGTCAGCAACTGGTTTGAGTTTGATAAGGATCAATGGCATTTCAAGAAGGTTGGACTTTCTTTGTGGCTACAAAGTGATTCTAGGCTGATCCCTCTTTTTACTCCTCTCCTAACTCTGCCAATCCTACTCCTACAGGAACTGACTTTAAAGCATTCTTCCATGACATGTTACCTTCCAGATGAAGGTATTCAACCATCATTTAGTACATCGCATCTAGGCTAAAGAAGACCCATAGTAAAATGAAATTATTGTGAAAAATGGCATCACTACAATTGACTACCTGCAAAGGGTCATGATGGTTTAACCTAAGACTTTTTTTTGGGGAAGAGTCCTGGAACAAAATTATACCTAGGATAAAAAATATATATAATCTAACATAAGCCTTACATTGGAACTAAAAACCCGAATCCAATAGACTGTACTGCATTCTTGTTTTGTTTTGTTTATACATTGGCTCTGAAACTTGTAATCATTACATGACACAGAATCTCCAGTTAGTATTAGCTACTATTCACTATTAAGTCTTAAGATATCTATCCACAGACACTCATAGAAGACTTCATGTTGATCCAAGCTAGCTGGGTCTCCCTATTCTTACTTTAAAAGGGTTGATGTCTCATGAATATGCAGACTGTCATTCACTCTAGAAATGAACATGTTACATATAGACTAGGGAGAATATGCTACATATACACCACCCTTCAGCTCCCTCAAGAGCTTACACCAAGCTATGGGGGAATCAAAACCTTTGCTTGAGGAAGCTTAATAGGACAATGGTGGAGTAACCCACAGCATTCCTTCCCTTTTAGCCAGAAAGTGGGGTTGGGGGCTCAAGGGCAGGGAGGACCAAAAGCAAAAACAGTTCTTTACTCTCACCTTTTCTGTTAAAAAAAGCTTGATTTGAGTTGTGTGTGAGACAGATCACAAGAAGATGTAACAAAAAAGAAGTATATTGAGATGAAAAAGGGTCTTTCTGGAAGTCATGAGTTACCATAGATCCAGGAAATCAAAAACAAAACCACCCCACCTTGATGAGCTGGATTCAGAAAGGCAGAAGGTTCCAGGTCAAGGGAGAAGTAAATTCCATGGGTCTATGGTAGAGAACTGATTTCTCTGGGAATGGAGGTGATGGAGGAAGAAGAACAGAATTGGAGCTCTGAAGTAGGGGTGAAATCCTACCGGTTTGGCCCGGTTCTATAGAGTAGGTTGCAAGCAGCTGGTGATGTCATAGAACCGGTCCTGTTAAAACTGTTAAATCTGTT
>JANHFT010001446.1:382306-395400 GCA_032467955.1 Pseudoxenodon macrops
GGCCGGGTGGGGCAGTGGTGGTGGGGCAGGGGCAGCTAGGTAGGGTGCAACTTCACAGGCTTACCTGGCAGGCAAATCAGGGGTGCAGTGCTTCAGGCAGGCAAGCTGCAGAGCAGAGACTGGGTGAGCAAGAGGCCACAGGGACTGGTTTGGGGGCGTGGCCAGCCAGCCATCCTTACCGGTATGGTGAACCAGGCCACATGTCCGGTAACGGTTCTACCGAACCAGTCCGAACTGGGAGCATTTCACCCCGCTCCTACTACAGAGTTATTGACGGAAGTCATAGGCAAGTTTTATAACAAATTGCTAGAATTGTTAAATGCAATATCCCAGAAACAATGGATGATTGGAATGCAGAAGTTGGAAAAGCAGAGGAAAGGAAGATTTGAATTAAATTGAATCAATTAGGCAGGACATAGGTTAATAGAGTTTGAAAACAGAATTGCTAACACCTGTTTCGAGCAGCATAAGCACGGACTCTATGCATGGCTATCACTAGATGCACCTCTTCAGAATAAAACTGGTCATATAGAAGAGACAGAAGATGGAGGAATGCAATTAATTCAGCCAGGACACTTCAAAATGCAGACTGTAGAACCAACTAGAGGTTATTGGCCTTGAATATATATGAGTTAAACTTTAAAAATTAAAGTCGCTCCAGCAAGATCTGACCTGTAGGCCATATAGTCAGAATATAAGGTCAACATAAAAATCAGATGCAGTCCACTTAGTGTATATAGAAAAGAAGTTGAGATACTATGGAAAGAGATAAAAAAAAACTAAGAAACCAACATTTCAAAGAGGAAAAGATCCATACAGCTTTCAGATCAAGCTATATGAGGACCAGAATAAGATGGAGGATGAAAGATGCCCAGGAAATAAACACCACTTTCCAGCATCAAGCAAGAAAGGATAAACAGAGTTGTGTCAATCCAGGATGCTAACAAATAGAAGGAAATACCAAAAGAAAAGAGAAATGGAAGTCTTTTCAGTAGATCAAAGAAATCACAAGGAAATTTAAATAAGGTAAGACCATTCAAGATTAATCAAAGGAGAGATTTAAGAGAAGTAAATGAGATTAAAGGAGGATGGAAAGCCAAGAATAACAGATACATTTGTGGAAAGAGAATATATTGAGGATCTTCCCCCCCCCACGAGTGAGGTACGAGAGGCAATAGACAAGCACTAGATGCAGATTTAAAAAAAAGACTGAATTGTTTAAAGAGACAGGAGGAGAAACAATTCATGCTAACAACTCTGCACCAACGAATATGGAACAAGACTTGCTGGTCCAGAGACTGCCAGTTACCAAACCATTGCACTAGTTCTTCATGCATGCAAAGATGTGCTTCCAATCTTATGAAGAAAAACAAAACCACACATGGGGTGAGGGGCAATATTGAATGAATAGGCAGGTTTCTAAAAGAAAGAGATACAAATCAAGCAGACACTATAAGATGAACAATGGAGAGAGAGACAGAGAGAGAGAGAGAGAGAGAGAGAGAGAGAGAGAGAGAGAGACAGAGAGAGAGAGAGAGAGAGAGAGAGAGAGAGAGAGAGAGAGAGAGAAGGAAAACGTGAGATTTTAAGAAGGAAGTTTATTTCTGTTTTATTGACTGTAACCAGGCCAGAACAGCTGATAATTCTCCTGAATTATTTTTATAGTGAATAACAAGCTACTATAAGAACTGAATGTGCTGAAACAGAAAGAATCACAATAGAAATGGAGTGAGGGAAGAATGCATATTGTCCTCATATCTGTTGAGTGTAAACAGTGAATATAATATAAGAATGACAGCTGGATTCCAAAGTTTGAAGACTGAAGGCTGAAATGATAACAATTTGAGAGATGCAGACAATATCACCACTACCATTGCAATGGCACTTAACTATTTACTGTATTCATAGCATAATTCTATGAGTATACAGGTAGTTCTTCACTTACAATAGTTCATTTAGTGACTGTTCAAAGTTACAACAGCATTGAAAAAAGTGACTTATGACCATTTTTCACACTTACAACAGTTGTAGCATCCCCATGATCATGTGATCAAAATTCATACCCTTGCAACTGACTCATATTTACGATGGATATGACTTAACAACTGCCGTGACTCACTTAACCACTGTGGCAAGAAAGGTCATAAAATGGGGCACCATTCACTTAACAAATGTCTCACTTAACAACATAACATTTTGGCTCAGTTGTGGTCATAAGTCACAGGTAACATAAGCAAAAGATAAACCTTGCCCTGAACTGAATTTTCAGAACATACCAGATTGTAGAGGGAGAGAGTGAATCTTTACAGTAATGCAGCTAGACCAGGGGTGTCAAACTCGATTTCATCGAGGGCCACATCAGGGTTGTGTTTGACCTTGGGTGGCTGGGTGGGCATGGCTAGCTCGAAATCACTCATGTCAGGGGCACCTGTGGTGGCCCAAGTGCTCTGCCAGCGAAAATGTGCTCCTGAGCTCTGTTTCCAGCTGTAATGGCCTCCTGCAACCCTCTGCCAGCGGAAATGGCATTCAGGGAGGCCCCATGCAGCCCTCCCGAGCTCCGTTTTGGGAGAAGCACAGCGGGCTGGTCCTTTGCTATTTCTAGGGTGGCCCTGTGGACCAGTTCTAAGCACCCTACAGGCTGGATTCAGCCCCCGGGCCTTGAGTTTGATACCCCTGAGCTAGACCATATAATAGGTGGCAGTACTGTAGTATCTGTCGCAGCCATATTTTTTAGCTTGTGCACAACTGTGGCTGCCTTACTACCTTCATGTACATAGTGAGGGCAAGGCACCTGGAGTATATCCAGAAAGTGCATTGGTTTGGGTGAGACCAGCAGGATCATGGGAATTTCTCCAGTGTGTTCATCGGAAATAAGTAGGGTTGCTTCCTGATCATTTCTATTGATTGGGTTTCTCTGTATGTGTCTCCCCGCCTTAGTAATGTTCATTTACATGAGGGTAGTGGGTGTTTATATGAGTATGTGTCAATAAATGAAAATATTTGAAGCTCAGGGTTGAAATGAGGTTTTTTTTGGGTGCTCTCTGAGCTTGGTTATTTTCTTGCAGACATCTGATTACTTAAACTAGGTAACATCGTCAGTGTTCTGATGATGTTACCTAGTTGGGTAATGAAATGTTTGCAAGAAAACAACCAAGCTCAGAGTGCACCAAGGGCCTCTTCTTTCTGTGTCTGACTGATTCTTTTGATAAAGCCAATGAAATGGAAAGCTGGAGTGTATCAGAACAAACAGCAGAAAATTAGCGGATTTGAAACTGCCCGGAGGAAGTAGAAAAGAGCAAACTCATAACTTTGTTTTTTAGTCTGTAGTTTAGATTAGTGTTATTACAACTATGACAATCATTTTGTGAAAGCACCCACATCATGCTCCAAAGGAGCCCTAAAGGTTGCATTTCCTACGTGTATCCTTGTGATACCAATCAGAAAAGTCATGTAGGAGATAACTAGGCTAAGCCCAAGAGAGGGATCAAATACATCCTAAGTCATGGACCCCAGCCCACCTTGAATGCCTTCTTAATTCCCTCTGATTCCCACTTGACCATTAGTAGCTCAGATTTTTGTAGAGAGCTTAAGCTTGCAATAAAATCTTTATACTCTTTGAACTGCCTGAATCTCCTAATTTCCCTGGTGCTTGACAACCCTCACATGGCTTGTTCCACATTAGCATGAAGTAAATCTCTACAGGTGAGCAAGAGAAAGGAGGTGGGAATATATTTAATAGGGGTAGGTACGGTAGCTGAGAAAGTTAGAACTTTATCTAAGGTTTGTCAGAGTTGATAAAGAGAGGCACTTACCTCAGGCATCAGACCTGAGAAAAGCAGAGCTGTCTATCACATAACCTGCCCTTGTCCACTAAGATAGCTTGCTTCTTTTAGATAAAACAGAGAATATGCTCCATTTCCAGTTTTCCAGGGGAAAAAAAAATCAATGCCAATCCTATTTATAGTTGGAATGGGAGGGGGCACCAACTTGCCTTTATGTCAGACAGCGAAATATTTTTGGCTGGCTGGCCCTATAATGGACAGAAAGCAAAGGATTAAATGTGTCTTTATTATCTTAGGGTCAAACTCCAGAGTGGAGGGAGGCATGCTGCTGAATTTAGCACATTGTTTAAAAGTGTGTAAGAAATGTACAGGTTCAAGACCTCATGAAGCTTGGACAATTTCTAAATATATAAAGATCAGAAAGGATGCTATATTTCTATCACTCTAATGTCGTTTAAAAAAATCACATGTTGCCGGACAGAGGACCAATGTGAATGTGGATCCCTAGATTATTATTTCTTAGATCCATCCAGTCAACACTGAATGTCAGCTGCCACCTTATGCTTGCTTGTGCTTCGCTGCTATGCAGTGACAGACTGCCATGAGCTGTCAGGAGGGGGAATGAAGGAAGGGATGCTTGGGGAAATGAAAATAAGTCCCTGTGCCTTCTTGAGACACTACCTCAAGGTCACCAAGATGGAAGAAGGAGGGAGCTGTATACCAAACTGCACTTGGACTAACAGTTATGAAAACATCTTGCCGGAACCTGATTGGTTACCCTGAGGTAGGCAGTGATAGACAGCTAAGGGAGGGGAAAGTAGAACTTAGGGATTTTGGTGTGCAATTCTCAGTTCTGGCTTTGCACTATTGCAATATACTTGACCTCTGATAAAACTATCCAGGGGTGAAATCCAGCAGGTTCTGACAGGTTCTGGAGAACCGGTAGCGGAAATTTTGAGTAAATTTTGAGTAGTTTAGAGAACTGGCAAATACCACCTCTGGTTGGCCCCAGAGTGGGGAGGGAATGGGGATTTTGCAGTATTCTCCCCATGCCACGCCCACCAAGTTACACCCACCAAGCCACACCACGCCCACCAAGCCACGCCCACAGAACCGGCAGCAAAAAAAAAAAATTGGATTTCACCACTGAAACTATCCCTTTCTCAACCAATGGAGCCAAAGATCATTTCTATTTAGAGATTTAAGTTGTGGCAAGATCTGACAGTGAATGTGATCCAAGCTTTACATCATCTTCAG
Source organism: Pseudoxenodon macrops (assembly GCA_032467955.1). Classification (NCBI taxonomy): domain Eukaryota; kingdom Metazoa; phylum Chordata; class Lepidosauria; order Squamata; family Pseudoxenodontidae; genus Pseudoxenodon; species Pseudoxenodon macrops. Next base: position 387,346 of record JANHFT010001446.1, read on the forward strand.
AAGTTTTATAATTAAGTATCTGGCTAGCATATACGGCTCTACTGCGTATGTCTATTTTCCCTTTCAGGCGCTCACTTACTTGAGCATGTTTGCTAAGAAAGATCAGACGATTGTTGTTGCTTTTCAGATTTATTTGTCTGATGCCTTCATTTAATGCTTTGTTTGCTTCGTAAAATACTAAATTGTCCAAAGGTGGCTTTAATTTTATACACTAATGAGAAATGGTTGAATAGATAGATTGTGTTTATAATATATAGTTCTTTATCAGCTAATACAAAGTTAGTTGATCAACACTTAAAAAAAAACCAATGAGTAGATATAGTGGTAAATAATATATAATCCAAATTCTGATTATTGATCATTCCAAATATGTCTATCACTAATTCATGTCTAGGTTCATTGTGCCATAAACAATGGTTTACAAACCATGGTGTTCAATTTGACATAATTGTGGAATTTTTGCTGTCCTCTGAGCTTCCTTGCTTGCAGATATTTTATTACCAGACTGGGTGACATATTCAGTGCCAGAGAGGAGTGGATTTGCTCTTATATGCAGTAGCTTTCCCTGTCAGTATTGGTAGGGGTATTATTTTCTCTTTGGCTATTCTTTAATTAAGCTGTTGTTTATTTAATTTCACATAAACCTTATGATTTACATTTAGTTCAGCAAAATGGTTGAATTCGGTTAGGGGCATATATAATGATATGATATAGAGAAATAGTAGAAGAACTGTCTCTCTATATCAAAGGTGTCAAACAGCATGGTCACATGACGTATCACAACATTTTTTTCCCCTTCGCTAAACCAGGTGTGGGCGTGGTCAGTGCCCGATGCATCTGGCCTGCAGGCCGCAAGATTGACAGCCCTGCTCTATATTATATAGAGCCTATACGACATGGGTTAGACCTGTAATTCTAGGTCTATGATAGATTATTTTGTTTGAAAAATCTTTGTTTGAAATAATCAATATATCTAAACCAGTAGTATTTTCAGAGTTTTGCCATTCAAACTGTATCTCTTTAGTTCTGCAGGCCATATAACGTCTTTGTCAAATACCTAATTTATTATAGTGTTCATTCAGAACTTAACTCTATGGGCTCTTGGCTGGTAGAAATGAATGGATTTTTTTATTGAGTCCTACATAGCTGGTGTGCAAGAATAAAAAGAGGAAGGGGGGAAGTACAATATCTGCTTCCAAATTCCTGGTAAATGCTCAGTCAACCACACAGTGTTTGCACTCATTTGAATCACCATTCAGTGTTTAAATCTGTTTATTTGATTTAGTTGATATTTCACAGCCATTTGTCTCGTTCATACTAGAAAGACTACGAGTAAAAGCAAATTAAGAAAAATTTAGATTGATATGGTAATTGCTATTAAGTTTCCAAATCCATAAAACCGCAGCCTCTTTCCAAATTACTTTCAGCTAATGTTTTCTGCCTAAGAATTCCCAAAGAAAAAAAATTGTGTTGTTTTGCCATAATCATGTCTCACTTTTCAATTATCTAACAAAGTTTGTCAAAGTACACACCTGCCAACTTAGGAAAGAAGGATAGGTGGATTTGTTGGTAAAGCTGTGGGACATAGAGGGCTGGATTTCCTGTGACTTCCTAGCCCATAAAAGAAAATGTGCTTTTGTGTTGCCCTGGCTCATATTTTACATACTGAGTGCTGTAGTGAAAGGCTAGAACCATGATGGTGAACCTATGGCACACATGCCACAGGTGGCACGCGGAGTCATATCTGAGGGCACGTGAGGCGTTGCCCTATGTCAGCTCCAGCACACATGCACATGCTGGCCAGCTGAGGTTTGGGCTTCCAGAGGGTGGGGGAGGCCATTTTCGCTGTCCCCAGGCTTCCCTGAAGCCTGGGGAGGGCAAAAAACGGCACAACCAGTCAACCGGAATTTCATTCCCGAACTTCCAGTTGGCCTGTTGTGCCATTTTTCTGCCTCCCCAGGCTCCAGGAAGGCTTCCTGAAGCCTGGGGAGAGTGAAAAACGGCACAACGGGCCAACCGGAAGTTCAGAGGCTTCAGTGAGGCCTGCGCGCATGCTTGGGGGGCAGCATGCACATGTGGAGGGAGGGCATTGCATTATGGGTGTGGGCACGCACACGTGCGCCTCCTTTTGGCACCTGAGGTTAGCCATCACTGGTATAGGATCTCCCCACTGTTGGATTTAGAAGACTTCTAACTCTGTTATTCTGTGTTTCTTTTTTTCCCAGATTCTCTGCATTTCATTTCATTGGTTTTTCCATGGAACATGGGTGGAAATTGTGTTCTGCTGATACTAAGATATGTATCTCTCAGCTTCGGTACTTTGGTTTGTAGAGCAATATTTCTCAACCTTGGCAACTTTAAGGCGTATGGACTTCAACTTGTTGGGAGTCCTTGTTTGTAAAGGTCCCTTTTCTAAATCCAATATAGTAAAGTTATCTAAATCACTCTTTTGGTTTGTTACTTGTATGCCTCTTTTTATTGTTAAGACATCAGCAAGTTTCATTTTTATGTCCAGTGTAGCATCTTTTTGCGTATTGTTCTTGCAGCTTGTCATTTTTAAATCTACTTTCTAATCAGTCTTGTCTGGCAAAACCTGTTTCTCTGCCATATCTTCTTTTAAGCGTAGTCCATCTACAGAGGCAGACGTTCTTAAAATAAACTTCTAGGTCCATTATTCAAAAATATCCTTCAATATGTCCAACGTTAAAATTATTTTGCTCCAGTCTGAATTTAACACTTGGTTCCTTCTGATTCCCTCTAGTGTTCAGTCTTCAAAGTTTCAACTATAAATTTTATTTAAAGGGAATTCAAAATAAAAAGGATTTTCCCACATGAAGGATTCTTAATATTAATTCAAAAATCTTCTTTCAAAGCCATCTGGACCTTTAGCCCATTTGTAACTTTCCAGAATCAAAGTTCTAATCACCCCTTGGCTGTTTATTGCAAAAGGAAAAATAATAACTCTTTAAATTTGTCCTTTAAAACTTATTTCAGTAAGAATGGAAGGAAACTCACACAGTGCCATCAAACCAAAGAATCCTAACAGCTGAAAGGGGTTAATGAACATTAGGATTTGCTTATTACACATTAATGTTTAAGTTAAAAAAAACATTTTTGAAAATGATTAGAAAAGGAAATCAGTTAACCCAATCTTTAAAGACCCTCATCTCCCATGGTTCTAAAACCATGGGAAACTACTGTCTTGCGGATTCCTTGTGAAATGCAACTGTCTGGAGCAGAGATCTCCAACCTTGGCAACTTTAAGACCTGTGGACTTCAACTCCCAGAATTCCCCAACCAGCTGGCTGAGGAATTCTGGGAGTTGAAGTCCACAAGTCTTCCAGGGTTGGAGCAGGGTTGAAGTCCCCTGGCTCTGGAGCACTTTGGGGAGATCTCAAGTCTTCTCCTTCATTTGGAGCGGAATTGTAAGGAGCTTTTCTACTCACCAATTCCCTGCAGACACCCCTGGATTTCTGTATACACAGGAAGAACATTTCCACGCCCAAATAGCAAGTTAGAATTTCCAGGTTTAATAATAACAGATAGGAATTTGCAAAGTTTTTTTGATAAATATATGGATGGATGGATGGATGGATAGATACCCTGTTTCCCTGAAAATAAGACCTCCCTGGATAATAAGCACAATCAGGCTTTTGAGCGCATGGCTAAAATAAGTTGTCCCCCAAAAATAAGCCCTTCCCAAAACACAGTAGCAGCCATGAGGTGACCCCGCTTGCCACCTCCTGCACCTCAAAAATAATAAAACTTCCTGAAAAATAAGGCCAAGCGCTTATTTCGGGGGTCGAAAGAAAATAAAACCCTGTCTTATTTTCAGGGAAACACAGATAGATAAATAGAGACAGACAGACAGACAGATAGACACACACAGACACACACACACACACACACAGATGGACACAGACAGACTGATGAAAACAAGCAAAGTCCAGTTTAGCTTTTAGCAACTCAGCTCAATCTGCAGAAAAAAGCTTAAAGAGGACTGTGGTTGGTTTTCTTTTCTTTTTTCCCCGCCAACCGCTGAAAGTTTTTCTATTTTGTAAATACCATTCACCAAAATTGACACATCAAAATAATTTTTAAAATATGCAATTCTAGAGTTGGCAGGCGAACAGTTGGCTGTGATGTTCGTCTATATTGCTTTCCCCCCCACCCAAATGAATAGAACGTGGGTTTTTTTAAAAAAATAATCAGATTTCAGATTATTTAGCAAGCTCAGAACTAAAAGCGTGGAGAAATTGTTTCCATTATTCATACCTTTGCCTCTCAGAAGAAGAAGAAGCCTCCCGGAACGACCTACAAGCGATTGAAACAATATTAAATCAAAATATAATGAAATATTACTTTAAAAACAAGCTAACATTTTGCATCCTCCCTGCAAGGCAATTGGTGTTAACGGTCTTGCATGCAGCAGGGAGAATAAATTGCAAATAAAACCAGTTTGGGCTGGTGTCTTCCTTCTCTTCTCTTTCTTGATTTATTCCTACAGGGCAATTGAAATTAATGGCTTGTGTGAGGATGCCCAGCTCAACAGGCTCCTCAGGTTTTTATCATGCTTTTCTCCCAAACATTAGTTCAGGGAAGTTTCTGGAATATTTGGATGTCGCTGCATACAAGTTTCATCCAGCACAATTGCGATTTAAATGTATGATTAAACCACACTTGATGTGCTTCCGGAACACGCAAAGTCCCCAAGCAAATCTCATTTTGGTTTATTATCATGTGTGAACCTATGCTGAGGTTTTGCTTGTCTGAATCGCAAACTAACCAATTTTGGCCTAGAATGATGTGGAATCGGCTAGTTTTGATTAGTTTATGGCAGAGGTGAGTTCCTACCGGTTCTAACTGGTTCTTTAGAACCGTTAGTAACTCGTCGATGATGTCACAGAGCCGGTTCCTTTGGTGTCTCCATGGACGACGTCATTTTGGATTTTTTTGCTTCTACGGTACGCATGCACAGAAGCTTTTTTTTTATTGCTGCGCACGCACGTGCGAGGCGCAACCCTGGGGAAACCGCCAGCAAAACGATCCACAACCCACCTCTGGTTTATGGGTCAATGTATTGCAGTCAACCATAAAGGAACCTCCCGACCAGAGCCGATTGTTTGCGGTTGACAATTGTGTGAATCAGGAAAAATTGGGATACTCAATGAAAACATGGTCCCAGTTGTCCATGATCAAGCGACATTGGAACGTTGACATAAAATTCTAAGAAGTTCGTTAGGGCATTGCCTCAATAGTATCAAAATTACAGCGTCTTTTATGAATGGCTTTCACAGGAAACTATTACTCCACATCCTTAAGTTCCAGAAGGTCTCCCTGGCCACCAAGTCCAAAAGGCAGCAGAAGGATTCATATCAACTTTGGACCCTGGGATTCTCAAGGCTGTTTGTTCTTTTTACCCCAAGTGAAGGTTCAAGTATGGTTGACATTGCCCAACGTGCATTAACTAGAAACCTACATGCATACAACATGTTACGCCTACGTTCTGACCTAAGCATAGTACACAAAATTATCTGCTATAACGTCCTACCCGTAAACGACTACTTCAACTTCAACCGCAATAACACATGGGCAAACAATAGATACAAACTCAAAGTAAACTGCTCCAAACTTGATTGCAGAAAATACGACTTCAGCAATAGAGTGGTCAATGTCTGGAACGCTCTACCTGATTCCGTTGTTAATTCCTCAAACCCCCATATCTTTAACCTTAAACTGTCCACCGTGGACCTCACACATTTCCTAAAAGGCCCATAAGGGGGCGTGCATAAGTGTACCAATGTGCCTACCATCCCTGTCCTACTTTCCCCATTAATATGCACTCATTTTATGTGTTCATGGTCATGTCATAGCCATTTATTTGTACCAACCTCATGCAATCATGTCCATGTCTGTACTAATACGTGTTACCTTGTACATGTTGACAAAGCAAATAAATAAATAAACATGCAAAACTTGAATAATAATTTTGATGACTGTTAAGGTGAAAACCCATCCTGTTTGGTTAATCCGGAGTCCAATGTATTGTCTGAATCCAGAAAGTTGGTTCGTTTGATAACCCAAGTAAAGGATGTGAATCGGAAGCCATTGCAAGATACGGTTGTTTCCCCTCTAAATTCTGAGCAAACTTTTACAATCAGCTTTTCTCCTTTCCACACCCTTGTTTGGCCAACACTCTCTTCCTGCCCCAAACAACTCCCACGCTTTTGAAATCCAAGCTGAAGCTCCACCCCTGTTAGAGAGGTGGTGAGGCTGCTATTCGCCGGCTGCCTTCGTTTAAAAGGGAAGGTGAACTATGTGCTAGGAAAGGTTGGGAAGGAGAGAGTCGCCATGGGGAGGCTGGTCTTTTTGCTTCACTTATGTGCCTGGAGTTTTGCTTTCGGTGAGTGTTTGGTTGAGGAAGGGTGATCGGTTTAATTTTATTTTTATTTTTATGAACAGCTTCTGTAGGCAAAACGTATTTTGCCTTAATGCTCATGTTTGTGGGTGGAAAATTCAGCGCGTTTGCTTTGCTTGCTCTCTTGAGTAGCTGGGTTCCTCTCCTTCAGTTGGGGAGGTGGGGTAGACAAGTTGCTACATCACGATGTGAGAACTACCAGGGCTTTTAACAGCCAAAAAAAAAAAAAAAAAAGGGAACTATTGAAACACAAGAGAATATTCGCAGTTTAAGGGTGGAAACCACAAGCTTTGCAGAAGTATTTAGAACGTTACAAGAAATGGCAAAGTGGTGTCTGGAAAAAAAAAAACCTCTTTAAGAGGGTTGGAACTGTGTTCATACAACCTGTTTGAACTGCAAACGAGCTAAGCCGCGTCTAGTTACGTGCCGTGAATCAGACACTGTCCTGTCCCAGGTCTGGCACAACACAAAGGAGTACAGTTTTTCTCGGCTTTACTTGATTCTGAGAAATTACAGCAGTGGCAGGCAGGGTGTGTAGGGTTGATGTACAACACACTGTCCCAGATCACTTGGATGCTTACAAGCAAGGTCCCATTGGTGCACGCTCCAGACATGGCAGAGTTGGCATAGTTTTGTCAACCAATCCAGGTTCAAAACGCAGCGTTTTCACAGGAAAGAGCTCAGGACAGAACAGACAGAGATCAGTGGTGGGATTCAAATTTTTTTTTACTACCAGTTAAGTGGGCGTGGTGTGGCTTGGTGGGCGTGGCAGGGGAAGGATAGTGTAAAATCCCCATTTCCTCCCGATCAGCCGGGACTCGGAAGGCAGCAAATAGATGGGGATGGGGGCCAGTCAGAGGTGGTATTTACCGGTTCTCCGAACTACTCAGAATTTCTGCTACCGGTTCTCCAGAACTGGTCAGAACCTGCTGTAATCCACCTCTGACAGAGATCCCAGTAAATGGATTACTTATCTGTAATGAATGGCTTGCCTGTGATGGTCATAAAAGAGACCCCACCAAGGGCAAGCAGTCACCCCTTGCTTGGCAAGAAGCCTGGAGATCTGTCCTTCACTCAGCCTCATGTATCTTAGTTCTGGAAGGAGCTCCTGGATCAGACCCCTCATTTTCTGCTGCTTCCAGCTGGCCTATAGCCTCCACCTCAGCCCGAGGTTGTTTCCCTACTGCTGTTCTGGGGCAGGCTGCTATTCCACAGGGTCTTCTGAAGTCACCACCTTCTCAGACAACCTCAGAATCAGAGCTGGCCATGTCAAACCCTGGGGTTAAGTCACAGTTCAGGATGTCCTGCAAACAAACCAACATACCTTCTGCGGACGTGCAGTTTCACTCACTGGGGTGGGTGAGGGGAAGTGATGGAAAACCACTGAGATGGGAACAGATGTGCTGTAATCTTGGGTTATAAATGCCGAGGTTAATGTCAAGATCAGTGTTCCTCGTCTTTAGTAAGTTTTAAGATGTGTGGGCTTCAACTCCCAGAATTCTTCAGCCAGAACATTGAAGTCCACACTATTTGTTTGTTTGTTTGTTTGTTTGTTTGTTTGTTTACTTACTTACTTACTTACTTACTTACTTACTTACTTACTTACTTACTTACTTACTTACTTACTTACTTACTTA
>JANHFT010001446.1:428563-439557 GCA_032467955.1 Pseudoxenodon macrops
CCAACATCTTCTTAAAAACTTCCAGTGTTGGAGCATTCACAACTTCTGGAGGCAAGTTGTTCCAGTGATTAATTGTTGGGTGCAAGAAAGGTGAGAAGGAGACTTCATAACATCCAGAAGTCTCGGTCCTGATTTTAGCCAACTGAAACAACTAAAGGGCTTATGCCTCCAATGAGATTGAGTCAGTTTGAGCAGCAAATCAATTGAAAGTTGGATTGAGACACTTGCCACCATCTATGCAAGGCAGGAGATGATCCAGCATTTCTTTTCAGCTCTTTGGGAAGTTTTTTTCTTCCTGTTTCTGAGTTTTTAATCCTCATAATTTCAAGGTATGCTTGAGGGCCCATAGAGAAGGAGAGGGAGAGAGAAAGAGAGAGAAGGAAGTAAAGGTTTAATGAATTAGTGGAGCTGCATGTGGCATATTGACTTTCCTGCTCTTCTGAATATGAGCCGTTGAATAGGAATTCTTGTTTTGCTCTCAAGAGAAGCTAAGGATGTCAGAGCTGGGGAGCAGGATATCCTTGGCCTACAGGAAGTCCTGTTTGGCTCTCTGGCATTTCCAGGAGGGTTGGCTTAAAAAAAACAACCCTCCATCTCTGTAAGAAGGATTGAAATAGAAAGCAAACGAGACAATCAACAACTTCTTCAAAGGAATACAATTCACAGGGGAAGAAGAAAACAACAACACACTACCTTTCCTGGATATCCTCATCAGCAAAAGAAACAACAGCAAATTAAAAAAGCAAACCTATTGGAAAACAACTCGCACTAACTAAGCGTTCCACTACCAAAATAGCAACCCAACCTCCCACAAGAGGAGGGTGTAAGAACTACTTAGACGAGTACAAATGCACAGCAGCAAAGAGGAAAAAAAAGAGGGGGGGAAGAAACACCTATGTAACACAGTCCAACGAAACAAATACCCACCCAACTTTATCAAAACGTGCTTCACCATTCCACCTACTATGTCACAACCAGCCCTCCCAAGCATTTTACACAAACTCAGTACAGGGGTCAGTATTTGTCTTAAGTTACCTCACCACCGGTTTGCTGCCTCCCGTGCTGCGTGGACGCGCACGCGCACATGCGCAGTAGAAAAAAACCCTGAAACCCGGCCAAAAAAAGGCTGAAAACAAGATGGTGATGCATGTGCAGTGCCGGAAACTCAGCTTCTGTGCATGCGCAGAAGAAAAAAATCTGAATTTTTTAAAAAAAAACATTTTTTCCCCTCAAAAAAAAAAAGATGGCGGCGCTCACGGAGCAGAACCGGCTCCATGACGTCACCAGTGGCCTACTACCTACTTGGTAGAACCGGTCTGAATCGGTAGGAACCCACCTCTGACTCAGTAGCTAAAGAAGGAGGGGGGGGACCTACAACATACCATGTAGGACAGGCAGGCTGAAAACTGAAGTCAGAAGACAAGACAAAAATGTTTTAATCTCACAACACATGGAGAGACTCACCCATAGTTTCAGATGCGATACTGTTAGTATCGTGTATGTTGTTCATTGTCTTTGAGGCATTGTTGACTCCTGGTGTGACCACCTCATGCATCCCATCTCTTGTTCCAGGAATACACAGAAATTTGCTGTCACCTCAGCCAGAACATTTGCGATGGAGTTGTTGCTGTCCCTGGTTATTTGTTTTCAAGTCTCATTACTCAACTAGATATCATCATCAATGGAAGTAGGTGTGGGGTTTGCTCCCTGTTTATACACAATAGCTCATGGGATGCATGAGGGGTGTGTGTGTGTGCAGTAATTGCTAGCAGCTTGCAAAGACAAACATGCAATGGAAGTCCAAGGGTATTTATTCTGAACTAAGTATCAGTGCTTGAGAGTGCTAATCATGTTATGGTTAGCTTAAAGCACAGTTTATCAAACAAACTTTGGCCTAAAATACTGTATGGCTCCAAAGGTGATGAGATGAGTTATTCTAAGCAACTCTGGCTTCATTTAGTTCCTATTATTAATTCTACTTTGTGGCACATTGTTTTTTGCTATTAGTAAATTTGTGGCTCCTAGCACTGCAGTGCCATTGATGACCACAAGATGGTAACAGAGATACACATAGACCAGTAGTTGGATTCAATTTTTTTTACTGCTGGTTCTGTGGGCGTGGCTTGGTGGGTGTGGCATGGCTTGGTGGGCATGGCAGAGGAAGGTTACTGCAAAATCCTCATTTCCTCCCGATCAGCTGGGAATCGAGAGGCAGAGACTAGATGGGCGTGGGGCCAGTCAGAGGTGGTATTGACCAGTTCTCTGAACTACTCAAAATTTCCACTATCAGTTCTCCAGAACTGGTCAGAACCTGCTGAAACCCACCTCTGGCATAGACCAGTGCTGGCTGGGGAATGCTGGGAGATGAAGTCCACACATCTTAAAGTTGTCAAGGTGGAGAAACAGTCATAGATTATGACTGCTAACCTCTAGTGGTCCAGAGTTTTTCACCCCAGATGTGGTTAGTCTAATTCATCCCAGTTTAGGTGCTCCTCGACATACGACCATGATTGAGTCCAAAATTTCTGCTGCTAAGTGAGACATTGTTAAGTGAATGTTGCCTCATTATACGACTTTCCTTGCCACAGTGGTTAAGTGTATCACTGCAGTTAAATTAGTAACACGGTTGTTAAGTTAATCTGGTTTCCACATTAATTTTGCTTGTCACAAGGTCACAAAAGGGGATCGCATGACCCTCAGGGCACTACAACCGTCATAAATATGAGTCAGTTGCCCAGCATCTGAATTTTTATCACATGACCATGGGGAAACCACAACAGTCGTTAAGTGGGAAAAATGATCATACGTCACTTTTTTCCAGTGCCATTTTAACTATGAATTGTCACTAAACGAACTGCTGTAAGTCGAGGACTACCTGTACTGTGGCATATGCTTCTCCAGTGCAGTGCTTCTGATTGCATGCTATTTTGAGCAATTTCTCAGGAAGTAAAGAATAGAGAAGTAGAAGGTCCAGGGCATTTTCAGCCTTGTTTGGCCCCAGTTAATTTTTGATCTAATCAGTCAGTGAAAATCGATGGCATTTTTCCTTGGCGATTTGAGATGGGAAACATTTTGAGATAAAATACGATAACATGAATCCTAAAGTAACGTTATATAATTGCTGAAAAGCAAAAACGTCCAGCTTTAAATCCCAGAGAAAAATCCCAATGTCACCTACCTTGCATTGCCATTCTAACTATGGTGGTTTGAATGATGGGGAGGTCCAACTCCAGAGGTGGGATTCAGCAGGTTCTGACCAGTTCTGGAGAACCGGTAGCGGAAATTTTGAGTAGTTTGGAGAACTGGTAAATACCACCTCTGGTTGGCCCCGCCCTCATCTATTCTCTGCCTCCTGAGTCCCAGCTGATCAGGAGGAAATGGGGATTTTGTAGTAACCTTCCCCTGCCATGTCCGCCAAGCCACGCCCACCAAGCCACACCATACCCACCAAGCCACGCCCACCAAGCCACACCATACCCACCAAGCCATGCCCACCAAGCCACACCATGCCCACCAAGCCACGCCCACAGAACCGGTAGTAAAAAAAATTGAATCCCACCCCTGCTCACGCAGCATCAGATACTATGGCAAGAACAACTGTCTTTTATTGATTTACTGAAAATATATCTAGGTTATCTTAAAAGCTCCAAACACTCCCAAGGCAACAGAGAGAGATATAAAAAGAAATTAAACATACGTTAAACTTTGTAGGGAAACATAATAGCATCCTTTAAAACACCTCTTCAAAAACAGTAAAATCAACTCCAGTTACCCCAAGGAATCTGGGTGCAGCAGCAGGGCAGCTTCAAAGGAAGCGGAGAGATGCAAACAAATTGAAATGGGAGGGGGGGTTATTAGGAAGGGACCTCACCAGCTTTGATTCGTGCACAGATGTTTGGCTAAACAGTGAGCCCTGAGCTTGCACCTTGTCTTCCAATTTCTCTCACCAGCAGAAAATGAAATAGAAGTAGGAATTTCTCTGTTAGAATCTCCTCTCCACAAAGACTCAAAGGGGGGCCAGGAAAATACACCCCAAGAGCTTGGATGAGATTTTAATTAGTTCTTTTACATTTTGATGTGTTGTTGTTGTTGTTGTTGGCTTTGCAGCTATTTGAGGTTCTGATTGAATTGTTTAAATGCCCGTTATTCATTCTGACAGGTCTTCTGAAGCTGGACCATCTTGTTGTGTGCGTGTGTCTGTGTTTGTGTACAAAAGGGATAGACTTTTACCCACCCACCCCCAATATACATAGAGCATAGCAAAAGAGGTGATCCTTGGAAATTTAGCTCACTTCAAACAGCCAGGGCTGAGAACGTGTTTTTGAGCTTAACAAAGTCGAAAATCCCATAAAGAAGCAAGAAAGGATCAAGAAAATTGACCAGCAGAAAAAAATAGCTGAACCAGCTGAACAAGCCACAGCCAATATGAGAAGTTGACCTGGTGTTACAGTTCACAGCAATCAATGCAAGTTTCATCAAAAGCACGGAATCGGCATTAATGAACACTGGGTTCTTTTCAATAGCTCATTTGAGAGCCAAACTAAATGTGAAGCTAATTATATAAATATTATGAATATGATTGCTTTTTTAAAAAAAAACTGTAAATAGCGGTGGGTGGGGAAGAAGATCATCGGTTGTAAGGAAAAGAAGACTGACTTTCTAAGATCACCTTGGCCTTGTAGAAAATTGCACCTTAAAACTCCTATTGGAAGAGAAATCTCTTTGGCATTTCATCCAAGTATGGGGAGTTTGGACTATCCTGGGATTGTTATCCACATTTGACATTCATGTCATATTGGACTTGAATCCAAGACAAAGAGATGTCTAACAGGAGTTGGGAGGGAATGGTCCATTCATAAATGTTACCAGGGTTACATCAGATAAATTCATCAGATAAATTCAAGAAAAATAATACTGGCATCAGTAGTGGTGTTTTTTGATTGGCCAAGTTCAAATGAAAGTGATTTGAGGTTACGCAATAATTGAATGACATGTGGCTACTCATTTCTGGAGAACAAATCCATCATTTGCTCACTCTTACCTAATAGCTTTCAGTAACTTTTCCCCATCTTTGTTTCATCAACCATCTTTCAGTTTGCAGCTCACACTGAGCCAAATGATTATCTTATTATCAAATATACTATTTTTGGGAAGGAGGAAATTTTGGTCAAAAAAGTCATGGTATATTAACATACGCCCTACAAGATCAAGAAAAGTTTACACACACCCTACAAGATCAAGAAAAATGAAGATTTCAAACAATCCACATTTTCTCACAGTTAAGCTGGATGAATTATTTTTGGCAGAGTTCTATATGGCACAGTTAAAGTAAAGTTTGCTGTATAAAAATTGTATCTTCTACAATTGTTTAAAATATGTATTAATTACATTTCTATCATCCTCTCCTTTTCAGCCCGCCTGGTTTTGTTCCTCTTCCTTCTTGGTCCAGAGAAAGAAAATAATGTCATCTTCTAAAAACACTAGTTTCAATATTCTTAACTAGACAATTTACTGAGTGTTTCAGAAGAGGGCTGTTACTTCCCATGTTTACTTGTGTTGCACAGATTCTTCTAAACCATGGGCCCTTAAACTATTGCCCACAGGCCGTGTGTGGCCCGCTGAAGCCATTAATCCAGCCCGCGCATGACGAGGCTGTCCCACCCTACCGGCCGAGTGCAGGATTTACCTTCCTAAGCCCCATGGGCTAGAACTGAAAGGTAAGGCCAATAATTTTGGCCTGCACATTCTGGAGGTGGGAGGTGAAAAATGGGTCGCACAGATACCTCAGGAATGGGAAAAAATGGCCCATTTTTCACTTCCTCATCTCCAGAAGATTGGTAGAGAGAGAGATAGACAGAGTGATAGACAGAGAGACAGAGAGGGGGAGAGAAAGAGAGAAAGAAAGAAAGACAGAGAGAGAGAGAGAGAGAGAGAAGAGAGACAGAGAGAGATTTCTCAAGCTCCTTGGGGCTGAGAAGAACTGCTGCAAAACTGAGTTTCCTGAAGTGGACCATTAGACTCCTAAACAACTGAAAACATGATCTTGTAAAAAGAAAAGTCAACCAAAAGAGCAACATGGAAACAAAAGCAAATAAAACACCCCCAGGAACAAAACAAATTAAAGTTCAATTTGTGTGCATTGTTTAATGAACAGTTAAATTGACCACGCCCACCCAGTCACATGACCACCTAGCTACGCCCACCCATCTGGTCCCGCTGCCCCCAACAGTCTGTAGGACCGTGAATTAGTCCCCTGTTTAAAAAGTTTGAGGACCCCTGTTCTAAACCTACGGAGACATGGCGTGGAAAGTAAGCACTCTCTTTCATGTCACTGTAGATGGATATCTTCCTTAGAAACTCTTGCATTCCTGAGCAATGGCTTCAGCATTACTAATACAGATTAAAACTTCTGTTTTGTTAAGGCTTTGTCAGATGTCCTGTCAACTTCTGAGCTCAAATCTAGCACCAGCGTATATCACAGGAGACCTGACATATTCTTTGAATTGGGAAGGAGGCGAGGGCGGGGAGCAACAGTCTCAAGAAAAAGCATTAAAATGGGGGGAACGGGTACAACCGATGTGAATTATACAAAATAAAGCAAAACTGGCTTGAGACAGAAGATTGATTTGTTTTGGTCTTCGAGAGAACTGAAAATCAATGCAGTGATTCAGCAGGAAAAAAAACCCCTACGTGAACTGAGAATCGTTGGTGTGTTTGCACATTGAGAACTTGGCAAAGAATCCTAGAGTCTGAAGGGACCTTTAGTATATCAACTCCAACCCGCTGCTCAATGTAGGCATCCAAACTTAAAGCAGCCCTGAAGGATGTTTATAACATTCCCAGTTTACTAAGGTTTTTACCTTATTAAAAAAAATGAGATTAGGTGATTCTGGCAAGACTAATTCTTGAAAAGTCTATGTTATCTTTTGATAATGCTGATTTCTAACATGTCAAAATCCCAAGGCAATGATGGCTTAGGTTGATCAGTTCACATTTTTGCGGATCTTCTTTTTCATCTTCTCAGAGATGGGAACAATTATCTGCCTGCCTCCAATCATTTCATATGTAAAAGTTTCAACTGAATCATCAGCAAGTTCCTTCAATACTCCAGCATGCAACTCTTCTGGTCCTGGAGATTTAAATTTACTTATAATTACATAGATATTCCATAACTCTAATTCCATCAGGCAAGGGTCCTTGGTACTCTCTGACTTTGGCTGTTTTCTTCCAGACATTTTGTTACCCAAACTAGGTATCCTCATCAGTGCTGGTAGGGAGTGGCGTTTGCTCTTATTTTATATTCTAGTAGCTTGCCCTGCCAGTATTGGTAGAAATGGTCTTGGGGATTCTTTGATTGGTTTATTAACTCTTAGCTAGTTTGGCAGTTCCTTGATTGGGGTATTGTTTACTTCTTAATTGCTGGTCTGATGTTAATCTTGGTGTTAATCTCTGCTCATCTTTGTAACAATGCAAAGTCCATTGTGTTTTGAAAGAAGTGATATGGAGAGCACCATTCATTGACAAGAAGAAGGTGTACAGTCCTCATAAACACATGTACACCTCCTAATTGTCCTATGCTGTGACCTGTCCTGGAAGCCGGTCAACCCACCTGAGGAACCAAGAGTCCAGCAAAGAGCTCGCAAAGGGGAAGGCCCGAGTCTGTCAGCCACGCCCCAGGACAATGCACAACAGCTTCCAATTGAAGAACCGGTACCAACCAAAAACCAGCCCGACAGGGTGGACTCAGGCAGCCAAACTAACTTGCGCAGGTCAACTAGGCCATGCCAATGCCCCACATATTTAAAAGACTATGTACAACAAACTGAGTTGATTGGTCAAAGACCAAACCAAGTGGGGAGGGGTGTTATGTATCCACTTCAACTGAAGCGAAGTCTTCAGTCTGGTCCGCCATTCAGGCGGGGGGAAAAATGTTCCCCAACAATTTTATTTTATCCCACCAAGCTCCCCACATACAACTTGTAGCATCAGTTGTCAGAGTACATATTTATAACTTTACATTTAAATAATTTTTAAACAAAATTTCATCATCATTTTATTTATTGATTCCACCATCAAATTTAAATACTTCTACTTTTTTCTGTTCTCCTATTTTAGCTCCTATATCATCTATAGCGGAAAAATATTTGAATGTGATTGGTTGATAGCCTGACAGCCCTACTATAAAAGGACTAGCTGGGTTACTGACTGTTGTGGAATAAAGAACTGATCGTTAATAGTTCCCAGCAGTGTCTTGGCTCTTCCTTTCACCTATCTAACAGGTAAAATACTGCACCGCGAGCTTTCTGTACTCTACTTCTACACACTTGAGCTTATGAGGGTTCACCATAGGGCTGGTGATTTGCAAGAAGGTAGATTTGCTTTGTGGGAAACACGGAGCTAAGGAATGGAAAAGGGTGAAGGGTCATGCATCTCTTCCTTCGTGTTACTTGATGAGATCACAGATGGTTCCAAGGTAGAGAAGGCTGAAGTTGATTTAATCATACCCAAGGGATATGCTCATTGAACACTGGTTGTATATTACCAATTCCAGCTTTTCTCTCTGTTTGAAATATCATTTCCCTTCTGAACTCTAAGGGACTATGCCGATAGAATACTGACATAAATAGCAATATATTTATTTGATTGCTTTTTTACAAAAAAAATCTGTGCATCAAATCTGTGCAGGTAATTTTATGCATCTAGCTGTTTTGAAGCATTAAGCTGCTGTTTGGGTCTATTCATGCAGCTGCCCAAACCATAAACATTTCTACCCTCAGCTTCGTCAGCTTTGACATTTCTATAGAAGTAGAGATAGATTCACAAGATCTTTGTCAGCTGAAATTTCTGCAGAGTGGCAGCTCTCATCCCATGCAAGCAACATCTGCCAATCAACACGGAAACGTGCATGCGACCCTCACATTGGGAAGTGCTCATGTGAATCCAGCCTTAGTAAAATACCCTACATGTTGTCGGTTCCATTAATGCAATTGCTCGCTAGTCCAGTGTTTAATGTTCTGGTGATGTGTGAAGGACATATCTCCACAAATCAGAATTTTACTCCAAAGCATTGGGAAGTCCACCCTAATCTTCCAGAATTTATTTTGCTGAATGTTTTTGATTTTGTACAACGGTCCACTTTATATTCGCATTGCAGAGTTGAGAGGCAGCACAACAATGTAGATTGTTCACGAAATATTGTGGCCTACTTAGATAGTAAACAACAAACAAATCCCATTTAAATCTGACATATGTTTTACCATCTATATTTTCCCTCTCGTCGCTTTCTTATTTACCTCCCTTTTGATCAATGGAAGAGAACTGAGATGTATTTTTAATTAAAACATCACTATTTCACAGTGCTAGCTCTCGCCTTTATTTAACATCATACATTCGGCTGCAGCTGCTAATAAGTGAAATTATTTAATAGCTGTCAGAATATTTACAGAAAGATACAGGAAAAGGTTCCTTTGACTGCCTTAAACAGCCACACAGCCAATATCTCTTAAGATAATGGTTTGCAGCCTAGAACCATACTTCTCATCACTCCTCTCTGTTATTGTTAGTTGCCCTTTAATTCTAAAGGACTTCCTTAATCCAATAATTGATGGAATTCCTCCCTGAAACTGTTTTAAATTTCCAATGTATTGTTTCAGATCATTCCAGACAATCCAGCTTCTGGATAGAAGGAGGTTTTGTTTTAGGTTCAAAAGTGCCTCTCTGGCACTAATTCCATGTGTAATTTATTTAGTGAGTCTTACCGAGAACAATACCTGTCATTTTCATAGATGTTCCTGCATGCCCCAATAAGAATGTGATTAATATTCACAATATTAATAAACCTGTCCTAAAGCTGACATTTATGGTTTGGCAAAATATTAGCTGCAAAAAAAGATAGCAGACTTACGGACTGAACTTTAATGAGCTAAATTTAAAAATTCTACATTTTCAATATGTTTCTGTACTTGCATGTGTAGTTTTTAGTGGGAATGATAGCACATGGCTATATATTCATGGTATTTGCGTGATGATGTTGTCCTACATGATGATGTCATCATTTTGGTATCATTTTTATTTGTTACAGAAGCTGCTGCAAAACTTTTGGAGCTTCCAGAGTTTGTTGTTGTTAGTTGCGAAGTCGTGTCCAACCCATCACGACCCCATGGACAAGGTTCCTCCAGGCCTTCCTGTTCTCTACCATATTCTGGAGTTCATTTGCCTACTGGTTCAGTGACTCCAACCAGCCACCTCATTCTCTGCCATCCCTTTCTTCTTTTGCCCTCAATCCTTCCCAGTATTAGGCTCTTCCCCAGTGAGTCCTTCCTTCTGATTAGGTGGCCAAAGTATTTGAGTTTCATCTTTAGGATCTGGCCTGAGAGTACTTATCCACAAAAATTGTACCATAATAAATTGTCATGAAAGGCAGTTATGGTGGAACAGCTTACCTACTATATAGTCTCAATATGGTTAACTATGCACTTTGTATGATATAATGAACCATTGATTCCCTAATGGCAAATCCAAATCTAGTATATGGCTAGGCAGTATGGAATATATATGCAACCTCTGGCCATTTGTCCACTCAACTCCCAGAATCTGGACACACTTGTCTCCATTGAAGCTTACAGTCGTTCATGGACAATGGATGGTTATAGCTACTTGAAGAGGGAAAGTGATAGCTCAAGGCAAGTGTCATGGTTCTGAGTAATGCTCTCAACCAATTCAAGACTCTGAGGCCTTGGGTTCCTCAAAAATCCGGTTTATTGGGTAAAAGGTCAAAGGTGAAACCAACACTGAACAATTCCCGCGTTTTTGGTATAATTAAAGAATAGATACTGTCCACCCCCTCGTGTCACAGGTTACATTAGCCAACCAAGCAGATGACGAACTTATCAGCACTCCCTCCTGCTGTTGCTAGGGTGTGGCGTGTGTCGCTGCCAAGCGGGCTCACCTCGATGAATCCGGGCCACCCGCGCCGGACGGAGTGAGAATAAAGA
>JANHFT010001446.1:450044-469055 GCA_032467955.1 Pseudoxenodon macrops
CTTGGATGAGAAGCAAAACGTCTTCAAAGAAAAACCAGAAAGTCCAGTTGCCTCTTGAAAAAGCACCTTTGGGACATTCTCTCACCAAGTATACTGAATTAGCTTTGTGTATAATAATGGACAAAAGGCATCTTGTATGCTCTGATTGGAAAGGGTGTTGGGTTCAATCTAGGGAAGAATGGCTTAATATACTTTGCTGATTTGAATAACTTTGCATATTAAAAGTAAATATGATGCTAATTTTAATTCAACCTGCCTGGAAACCATTGCTAGATTGTAATTTAAGCCATAGAATTGTACCAGATGGGTCTCATTCCACATAAATTCTTAATGTTTCAATTGTATAAGACTGCTTAAATTAGAATAGACTTCTACTAGTATAGACAATTTATCATAGTTTATTATCTTATGGTAACTGGTTCATACTGTGCTGCTTGTAATCATTGTTATTTATATTCTAGATTGTAACCTTGATCTTCAGCTTTTTAAAATGATGTGTTTATTTACAGTATACCAATTAATAATATATTGATAAATTACAAAAAATATTATATAAAACATTAAAAAAGGATGCTTCGACCCAAAATGGAGTTTATCTGTGAAGCTTTTGACTATTGAAGAATAAAAGGGTAACAGTTTTCTTTCGGAATAGGCCTATTTAACCAATATATTGGTTTTATATGATCATAACCTGCTATAAGTCTATATGAAGTTGATGGCATAGAAATCCTGTAAATAGGTAAATTAATAGTGCCTATTTGTTTGCTTTAATTTGCATTGGCAGAGTCCCACACATTCATATCCCTCCTACAAATATGTGTTTCTTCCAAAAACAAAATAGTGCCATGGTCTAAGTTAGTCAGTTAGCTTGGATGAGAAGTTAAACATCTTCAAGGAAAAAACAAAATCCAGTTGCCTTTTAGAAAGCATTTTGGGGACCTGGATGACTGAGAATCTCCATAGACGTCTAAGTTAGTTGTATTCTGAAGAAATAATCACTATCACTAGTAGAACTATTACTTCAAGGTCTAACATTTGTCTAGCAACATTGCTAAATGCCTCAAAACAGCCAGCCTAGAAAGATGTACCGGTATATGAAATTGTTTCCACTTCATAAATCTAATCTGTTTGTCTGTTCTGAATGAATCCCAGCAGAGGGTTTCCCATCTTTTGCCCCCTAATCCTTTTATCTGGAAAAATTAAACCAGTGTTCTGGTTGTAAGGCAGAATCTCAGTCATCCAGCTATAACCTAAGTTAAGTGACCAATTAACAACAAAGAAGGAAGCCCAGCAGATTCACTTCACTGGAGAAGTACAAATGTACTGCTTCCTATCTATAGGTGCCCTTCAATGACTGAAGGATATCCTATGAAAAAAAGTATTTTAGATGGATTTTATTGAATCTCACTTTTATCTACAAAAGCTTTTTATTCAACTGCAAGGTGTTGGGTTGTTGTTGTTTTTTTGGATGTTGCAAAAGCAGGGAGAAATCTTTACGAATATCTTAGTAGTTCATGTGAAGCTTGAGAGAAACAAAATGCAGGAGAGTTCCATAATATAGGTGTCATGGACTACTCTGCTCTCAAGCAGCATGGAGTTGAAATGATCTACAGAATATTGGTTTTTGACCAGTTGGCGCTCCCAAGCATTTTTCAGATACAATTTACTCTGAAATTAAATCTTAATAATCAACAAATATATAATCATTCAATACACCTGCTGTAAATGATCTATGGGAATAAGCTTTGGGAGACAGGAGGAAGAACTGCAGCCTAGAATCAGGAATCTCCAAACTTGACAAATTTAAGACTTATGGACTTCCACTCCCAGAATTTCCCAACATGGCTGGCTGAGGAATTCTGGGAGTTCAAGTCCACAAGTCTTAAAGTTGCCAGGTTTGGAGACCTCATGGTCTAGGTAATGACCTGATAAATGAATATACCATATTTTTTGAACTATAAGATGTACCGGAATATAAAACATACCTAGATTTACAGGAAGAAAACAAGAAAAAAGTTTGTGTTTTCGCCCTCCCTAGCCCCCAGAAACACTTTCACACCAAATACAGGCCCATTTTTGGCCTCCCGAAACCCCCGTGCATTTTCAGGCCAAAAATGCATCCATTTGTTGGCCTACAGAGTGCTTCTGGGGCCAGGGAGGATAAAAACGCAATGTACAGAGGGTTTGGGATTCCAAAAATAGGCCTGTATTCGGTCTATAAGATGCACAGAAATTTTCACCCACTTTTAGGGGGAAAATAGGTGCGTCTTATACTCCAAAAAATATGGTAAGTACAAAAAAGGGATGGGATGGAGAAAGGATCTCAGAAAGTACCCTTCCAAGTTTTCTGGAAAGTAAAAGTCAGGGTAAGGAGAGGCGCTTTCAGATTTTCAAGTTTTTATTACTATAATATTACAACAAAGATAACGTTGGTATTTATTTATTTTTATTAAATTTGTATTTGCCATAATACTAATGGTTTGTACTTTTTGCCTGGATTATTGTGAAGGGCTTACACATAGTGTCAATTCAATGGTGATGCTATGCACATCATTGTTTTTGTTTTTTAAGTGGCATATACCGTAATAAAGACATGGGAAGGATTAGGACAAAATTGTTATTTTTGTTCTCATGACATTAGATGAGTTAAACACAACTAATGTGTTTTTACATTGTTGTATAATTTAAGGAAATAAAATACCTGTTCTCATTTTTTAAAGGCTCCGATCTCTATATCCAAAGTTTTGGGGAATGCATGTTGTCTTGAAACTACAAGGTGTGCACTCCCATCAGAATATTCATAAACATTGTGACTGATCAAAGAAAAATAGTTGTAATTCTTATCAGTACAGTTCCGATGAAATGTAGACAGTCTGTTTGGCTGGAGTAATAGCTCAGATAAGTCCTGGGACAAAAAGGTGGCAAGCTGCATGGAGATCAGCAAGGATGAGGGCTGAAAAGTCATTTTGGCCAACAACAACAACAAAACCCTTGGAAAGGAATAATGAGAAGGGATACACCAAAATTGATGGAGAACATGATACTCATTCAATAAAATGCTGGTGTTCTATGACTAAATGTATATGGGATAGGCTTTTTTTTTTCTCCTGAAGCTTCCATATTTATGAAGGTCAATAGATGATTAAGAAGTTGTCAAAGAATGATGCATCGTTAGTCAATAAACCGCAAGATGTTCATTCTCAATCATCCCCACAAGAAAAAATGCCTTCAGGTTTACTGTACACAACCTTCTAAGATGCTTTTGTGGCAAACACACCAACATAAACTCAAAACCACAGAGGCAGATGCCACTGCCACTGTGGGAGGGCTTTCACTACTGGATGGGGAAGTATTATCCGTAATAGTAATTACTATTAGTTTTCTCATCATTCCTATCACCCATCTCCTCCCACTTATGACTGCATGACTGTAACTTTGTTGTTGTTTGCATCCTTATGATTTATATTGATATTGATTGTTTCCTGATTGCTTATTTGTACCCTATGACTATCATTAAGTGTTGTACCTTATAATTCTTGACAAATGTATCTTGTCTTTTTTTTAATGTACACTGAGAGCACATGCACCAAAGACAAATTCCTTGTGTGTTCAGTCACACTTGGCCATTAAAGAATTCTATTCTATTCTGTTCTGTTCTGTTCTGTTCTGTTTCTATTCTAATTTTTCACACATGTGACAATTGCAGCTTCCCCGTGATCAAAATTCAGATAATTGGCAACTGGCTCATATCTATGATGTTTGCAATGATCCCGCAATCACCTTTTGCAACCTTCTGACAAGCAATGTCAATGGGGAAATGAGATTCACTGAACGACGCTGTTCCTGACTTAATAACTGTAGTAATTCACTTAACAATTGTGGAAAGAAAGGACATAACATGGGGCAAAACTCACTTCACAACCATCTCACTTATTAATAGAAATGTTGGGCTCAATTGGGGTCATACGTTGAGGGCTATCTGTAATTGTTTGTACGTCTAGGAGAAAGAGATACTTCTGCAATGATTGTTTACTACATAAACATGTACTAAACATATACTGTCAAGAGATAACTACCAATAACAAAGGTGATTTTTTTAGAGACAAACATCAACAAACTGTGTTAGGTTGATGACACAATCATGATATCTGAAAATCCAAGGGATCTATAAAGTCTAGTAATAAAAGTCAAGGAGCATCGTGAAAAAAATGAGATTAAAATTAAATATAAAGAAGCTCAAACTAATGACAACAGGAGGAACATCCAGCCTTAGAATGAAGACATTGAAGTGGTGGATAACTCATGTAATTTTAGGATCAACCATTAACAGCAAAGGAACAAGCAGTCATGAAATATGTCGCAGGTTAGGACTTAGAGCAGGGGTTCCTGACCCCTAGCCCACATCTCACAATTAGGCTGAGGCCCATTCAGAACTGGACCACAGAAGTGGCAGCCAAGCATGCACACATGTGCATCTCTACTGGCACACATGGTGGGCAGGCAATCATGTGCGTGCAGCTCCATTTGTGCGAGCGGCAGATGCGTGTGTTCGCCTCTTGTACGAATGGCATACATGTGCCCTCGAGTGCCACTCACACAGAACCATTCCACACACACACAGTCTGCAAAGCCAGAAAGGTTGGAGACTGCTTAGAGCACTCAAAAAGACCTTGGAAAATATATTCAAATACTGTGATGTGTCTATATCTACAAAGATCAGAACAGTGTAAACCTTCATATTCCCTGTGTTATTCCTTTGGGAACAAAAGTTGGACTTTGAAGAAGCAGAGTTGGAAGAGTATTGACACCTTTGAACATTGCTGTTGGAGAAGACTCCTGAGAATACTACGGTAGAGAGTCAAGAAAACAAAGAAATGTATCACTGAATCAATCAATCCTTAGCTTTGGGCATAAAATAAGAAGATCTAGTTCTTTGGAGAAGGCTGGAATGCTGAGAAAGATGGAAGGAAAAAGGATAATCAGCAGCAAGATGGATGGATTCAATGAATGTGTCATTGGAAGACTTGAAAGACGAGAGTAGAGACAGATTGTCATGGAGAAAATCTATCCATTGGTTGCTAGGAATTGACAATGATTTGATGGCATGTTATTGGCTGTTATGAATTCTGAGATTGATTGAGATTCTTTACATATGGTTATTAGTTTATGATTAACCAGTGACTCATTTATTGCAATTTCAATATGGATGTTCATATTTTTTTTTAAAAGTTTATCACAGGCATTTACCTAATTGTTTATATGTTGCTGGGGTCCTTTTATCCTTTTGCATTGTTTGTCATGGATATTTTAACAGCTGATATTATGTAAAGCAGCCATCAGTCTATATCAGTGATGGCGAACCTATGACACGTGTGCCACAGGTGGCACGCGGAGCCATTTCTGAGGGCATGTGAGGCGCTGCTCTGTAAAAAAATAACCCAATGGGCAAACTGGAAGTGACTTCCGGTTTGTCTGTTGGGCAGTTTTTTTGCCCTCCGGAGGCTTCATGACGCTTCCCTGAAGGCCCAGGAGGGTTTAAAACGGCCCAGCAGGCAAATGGAAGTCACTTCTGGCCTATATGAAATCAGCACCACCCAAAATAATAAATAAATAAATACCTTGCTGCCAAGTTGAAAGTAAACTTTTAATACCTTCTTAGAAAACGACAAAGCATGTTCACCCGCATATATATTTTTTAAATTGATCTTGTCTTTTTTTTCTTCAAGTTTCTCTCTGGGTCAAACCTACATACACATGTTTTCTTAAAAGGGTGTAAATGATTGTCAACACCTGTCCGTGTGTAAAAATCGTCTCTTTATCCCCCCCAGAGCAGGTGTCAGATTTAGAGTCTATGGGGAGAAAATTCAGAAAAGAACCAAATTTGTGAAGAGCTTTGTGTCTCATGGCTGGTGCTGGGAATGGCAGACTGGCGTGGTACCATTGATATTTGTATGCCAATGTTACAACCCAGGAAAGGACTGGAGGAAACAGATGCATCCAAATGTTCGCAGGAAATGTGTAAATATTGAGCCAGCTCTGATATGAGCCAAGGAAAATCTTTCCATTGCACAACAAATAAGAAATAATGCCCATTTATTGTTCAAAACAAACATTACACTATTGTGTGGAAAAACATATAGCGTTTTGGGGAATAGAATCAACCCTAGACGTTTTGTTACTTGTAGCTTGGCAGTAAATCCACTCTTGCAACACTTCGAATAGTTAGCTTCCAAAGCCAGCCAAGTTATTTTGCATCTGAGACAAAAAAAAAGATCCTCAAGAAAAATAAACACTCAGCAATTATCAACAAAATGAACCACCCTTTTCTGCGTTTTCATGACCAAAACTGTTGCCTCAGGAATCCATCTCATTCCATTCATGATTAGGGCCAGCCTTGTGGATGCCAGTAGCACCGATGGCTCTACAATGATGCTTCAGTCACTTGTGCAGTGTTTTCTGTCCATTTTGGAATTATTTCTTCGTAATTACAGAGAAAAGTCAGTTGGGTGAAACACATTTTTATTTTTCTTGGCTAAATGTATCTAGTTTCAGTGCATTTCTGTGGAGAATCATCTGAGGGAATGATGAAGGAAGCAAAGCAGGATGAAGCATGGAAAGTCATGGACATTAATTTACAGTGAAAATGATTAACACAGGTTTATGTTCCTTGCTCTGAAAACAAGCATGCTAGGAATATATGGGCACTATATTCCTAGCATGCTGAATATAGCACACTGAAAACACTATTTGATACAAAAGACTTCATTTTCAATATTTTTTTTTGAGGGGGAGCACTCATGGGTACCATGTTGCATTAGACGTGGGTTTTGACTAAAACCGCCATGTGGAAAAATTATCTGTAGGCTCTTCTTCAGCTAATAGCTTTTGTTACTTTCATGGAGTAACAAGGGCTGAAAAATGCGTCAATAACCAATTTTAGTTTTGATTGCTGACAATTAATATGTGCCTCTTTTAACTGTCACTTTCAAGGGGGGAAAAGCAACTGTCAAATGTCATGTTTTCTTCATAATTCTGTTTTCTTCCACGTTTCTGAAAAATGCTTCCCTCAAATACTGATTGAGAAACTGTACCGACCTCCCTTCATCTACATTTCACTGTGGGGTTTTTAAAAACTCCACGTAGAAGTACGTCCACCTGATTGTTTGCTCAGAACTTTTAAAACAAATTAGTGTCTTGGTTAATTAATAAAATAATGATTTGGGGGGATTAGATTCATTACTTTGCAACTTCCTGTAATGATTACAGCCTACTTCTATTCCAGTCATGAAGTGTTTTTTTTCCCCTGGGAAAAAAACCTGGAGCACTGAGCACTGAGATAGGAACTTTGATTAGAAAATGAAAGAATGTAAATTTTCCAGGATGGTATAAGGTCTCCTGCCTTGATCTGGACTAGAAACTTCCAAGGTCCCTTTTAGCTTTTATGATTTGAAATAGTAGCCACAAGTTACTGCAATAAGCAGTAAGCCCACATTTTTCACTTCCGGTTTAGCTTTTAAAAGGGACAGTAGGTGTAACTCCAAGCATTGGTAAATCACCTGCCACCAAGGTGATTCTTGGCAAAGGAGACCCTACCTGTGGTAGCAGGATCCTTGTTTCCAATAAAATACAATTTTGCTACTTACAGAGTACACCAGGCAAACTTAGCCCTTCTTCCAAAAAGATGACAAGAATTAACTCTCCTAGACACGAGGTAGTGGAGGCAAGGAATGAAATGTGCGTCCTGATGTCACAAAACATGATCCAGGTGACACACACATGTGTGATGTTGGACTGAAAGCACAAAGGAGTAAGATCTGACTTATCACATCACCAAAAGCATGCTCCCTATTTTTCCTATCATTATGGCTGTCTACCAAGGCCTGGGAACAGTGGCCAACAAATATGCTGCAACCGCTTATATGCTCCACTATAAATATCTGCTCTCAGCTTTCTGAAAGTTCAGATGAGAACTTTTGAATTAGGAAGTTCAGTTGGCTGGTGCTGCTGGACAAACAAAACCTGAAGGATTCTGTGTCTCTAATAGCTAGATAAAGTCAGGATACCCGCACATTTTCAGTTGTGCCTTAGATTGCATTTGTACTGAAATGTCTTGCCGCTTAACAACAGCAGCTCCAAAAACATCAAGAGCCGTCTTTTATTCCAGCTACATTTAGATTCCAGATAAAAAATAATTTAGAAAAATAAATAAGCTTGCCCTTGCTTATTAGTCTCATCAATTAAACCGACCTTCACTGATCAAACTTGGCATCAACCAATTAATTGCCTGAAGCTGTATACCTGACTAACGCCTCTAGGCATAAAGTTTGAAGAGGAAGTGGAACAGCAATGTACTCGGGCTATAGTAGAAAGCACCTGCATTGAAAGAAAATACTCCTCGCATCTGGCAGTTCAAGAATTGGTGAAGCAGAATTTAGAGTCACAGTCTAGAATTTCTGGCAGTTGCTATTATTTTTTTACTAAAACCCCCAAACATGAGATACCTTATCCCAATATCATATAGTTCCCAAAAAGAAAACCACTTAAGATGAATTATAATACTCAAGTTAATGTTTTTCCTTTCCCTCCACTTCTTTTCAGCCTTCCCTTCTCCTCCTATACAGGTAGTCCTCAACTTATAACCATTCAAGAAGAAGAGCTACAACCAAAACTATAGTCAGATACGAGAAATCTTATCTTTTAAGGAATTCATGGTAACCAGCCTTTCTAATAAAATGTATTTTCTATGCATCTTGTGATTGGGACATGGTTGTTGCTTTCATTCTAGCACAACATGGTCTAGACTTGACTGGGGGAGACAGAAGTTGGGAAGAGATGGTGGTGGAAGACTAAGTATTATTATAGACAGGGATATATGGGGTGTTCAAGGAGGGGTAGCACCTCTGGTGTAGGGGCATGTTGTGTCCTTTTAGGGCAGCTCGTCCACCTTTGGTCCCCACCTGTCATTCAGCCTTCACCTGTGGCTCCTAGTAGCTGTAGCATGCACAGCATGCTCAACTTATAACCATTCAAGAAGAATGACAATTGGTCCCAACTGAAAGCAGATGCCTACATAATTTGTAAGGGTGCGGATCAGAGATGGGTTCTAAATCGTCTTACTGCCGGTTTGCTCAGGGGCGCACTGCGGCTGCGTGCGCATGCGCAGTGCTTTAAAAAAGCTTCTGTGCATGAGCAGAAGCAAAATCCTAGATGGCGGCAGTGGCTCAGGGGCGTGGCAGGCTTGGGTTGTTAACGGTTCTACCAAACTGGGTCAGTAAGTTATTAATGGTTCGGTAGAACTGGACCGAACCGTTAGGAACCCACCTCTAGTGCGGATTCATGCATGTCAAGAGTCAGAAGGAGACCAAAACCGCTTCATTTTTAAAGGCTGCCAAGAAAGATCACTACATATTTCAAATTTTACAGAACATGCTAATTCCTTTGCTGACAAAAAAGTACCACACTGGGTGAGGCCCAACTTCCTCATACAAAGGAAAGCATTTATTCCTGATCTCATATATGAATCTTCTGCTTTCCTTGGCTCTCTCTAAACATTTTGGACAATGAATGCAATCCAATAAAGGAGAATATTTGTAGCTCAGGATTGAAATGAGGGCTCCTTGGTGCTTGGTTGTTTTCTAGCAAACATAACTAGCACTGATGATGTTATCTAGTTTGGGTAATGAAATGTCTGCCAAAAGAAAGAAAAAACCCCAACCAAGCTCAGAGAGCATCAAGGATCCCTCAATTCCATAATTCCTAATCAGCAAGGTCACAACCTTCTATCAGATATCAAATTTCAAATCAGATACCAGTATCAGATTTGGGATAGTGGTACTTTGGTGGTACCACTAATCCTTCTTGTTACGTTTTGTCAGCCTTCCATTTTGAAATCATATTTTAAAAAGGCTAAAGGTGTCAGAATGGGACTCCAACCATGAGGGAACTTTTACAATTCTATTTAAAGAAGGCGATCAGATCAAAAGAAGGAATCGTATAAATCCAAAAAGGGAGATTTTCTTTTCAGCAAAAAGGCTCGGGATTGTAGTACAAAACTCTTTCTCCATTTTCATTAACACGGATGTTCCTTTCCTTTGCATAATATTACACACTTAACCATCTGAAACTCGCTGAAATGATTTCGATAACTTCAGCAGCACCCTTGGAAAGAAATTAGCTCTCTTTAAAATCCGCAGAGGTCTAAGAAAATTTTGTCAATCACCCAGAAAACAACGAGAGATGTGTTTTTTTTTTGGTGTGTCGAACAATTATTCTTTCTTTCGAATAAATGGACAGGATATGTTCAACCTCCTGTTACAAACAGCTGATTTTTTAATGCCACACTTTTCTAGGTGTAAGATTTAAAATCGATATTCTCGATAACCAGAAGAAAATGTGGGCCCTGAATGCAGAACAGCTTCTCATGGGGTTTGGTGACTTAATAGCATGCGGACTATCATAACCCTCCTCCTTTTCGTATTGAAAGACAGCTCTGGAGCACTGAGGCATCAGGTATTCAAACATTTATGTAACATTGGAGATAAAATGTCACTTGCAATCTAAACAGTTGACTTTCAGCCTACGCCATATATAAAACCTTGGGCAAGAAGAGAGGAAGGAGTTAGCAAGCCCTGGAATTCCTGACAGCTCGGGGTAATGTACTTTCTTTAGAGAGCTGCTTAATAGCTGTGAGCTGAACAGGCGTTTACCTCATGCATTAAATTACTGGCGGCTGAGGCAATTAGAAAATCCAAACAATTACTAAGATATCACATGCCTGCCGTGTTATTGTAAACTGACAAAAGCTCTTCCTAAGTGCCATGTGCCCTGGATTTAGGGAAACGCTGCCCTCTGGTGCAGGAAAATAAAGCAACTGCGTGCCTTTTTTTTTTTTTTTTTTAAGTCCATTTTTCCACCAGTCAATTCAGCTCAGGAGTTTCAATCCTTGGAAAGTCTTTATAGAGTTAAAGGCTGACTTTTTTCCTTCTTTTTCCTGTGATCTCATGGAGAAGATTTCTGAATGGAGAAGACATGATTTGGCTATGCAGTATAAGATCTTATTTGTTATACTAATTACATCTGGATATAAGGATTAAGATTCAAACACCTTCTTGATTCATACATACCACTAAGCCAGTGATGGCTAATCTTTTACATCACCGCATGCCAACCTGCATGCCGGAAATGGCACACAAAACCATCCTGCCTTGACCATGCGGCCTTGCTGGCCTTTGTGAGTGCATAAGCGCCGAAACCCAGAACAGCAGTGTTCCGTTGTGCATGCGCATGCAGGCACCTGAACTTCCGGTTTCCGGTGCAGACGTGCGCCCGACAAACAGCTGGTCATCATACATGCGCGTGATGAAAACCCAGAAGTTTGGGTGCTGGTGCATGCGCATGCGCGACGGAACACTGCTCTTCTGGGTTTTGGCGCTCCCATATGTGTGAAGTCCAGCTGACTGGCACATGTATGTGCACAGGAACGTGGAAGAGGATCCAGTGAGGCCATACATTCTTCGCGGGATGGTTCTGCATGCTGCTTCCGGCACGCGTTCCATAGGTTCACCAACATGGCACTAAGCCATGATGTGATTGCTTTTGGCTTGGTGGGTTGGGT
Source organism: Pseudoxenodon macrops (assembly GCA_032467955.1). Classification (NCBI taxonomy): domain Eukaryota; kingdom Metazoa; phylum Chordata; class Lepidosauria; order Squamata; family Pseudoxenodontidae; genus Pseudoxenodon; species Pseudoxenodon macrops. The sequence goes on from JANHFT010001446.1 coordinate 461,659, forward strand.
GAACTGAGCTGGGGTTTATTCAATTAACATTGTTTATACCAATTATACTATAATGTAAACAATGAAGCCGTGTTTATGGAAAACCTGTTACTGAGATCTTAGAACGCAGAACATAGAGTTGGAAGAAGACCTCACAGGTCTTGTAATTCAACCCCCTGCTCGAGCAGGAGATCCTATACTATTTCAGACAAATGGTTGTCCAGTCTTGCTAAAACTATACTATGCTATGTTACACTATGCTACGCTACACTATGCTGTGATACACTACACACTATATTAGTAGTTCAGATGACTTTGAAGAAAGGTTATAGCTTAGTAGCAAAACTTCTGCCTTGAAAACAAAAAGTCCAATTCCATCCTTAACATCTCCAAGAATCTATAGTAAAGAGTCTATCTGAAACTACATAGTATTGCCAATCTTCGATAAATTTGAACCGGCTCTCTGATTTGGTGTATGAGAAATTTTTGAGTCTTACCGGCTCAAGGTTGACTCAGCCTCCCATCCTTCCAAGGTGGGTAAAAAGAGGAGCCAAATTGTTGGGGGCCATATGCTGACTCTGCAAACTGCTTAGAAAGGGCTGTAAACTTTCTTGTGTGTCATAATATATGCTTTTCAGCAGTTGATCAAAATGGACTTAGGCTTGGATTCAGGTTTTTAATTGCTTGTCATATTTTAATGCCACTAAATTGTCCTGTGGAATAAATGAAGTCATAGCTTGGTTGCTGTAAAGGTAGAATTTATCTACATTCTGCCTTTTTCCAGCTGCCCATGGTGGTTTACTCTGAGATTCCTTTAATTTTATTACCACAAGTGTAATTGTGTGACTAAGTTGTGCTGAGAGACAGTGACCTTCCCAAAGTCACCCCATGAGTTTCTGTGGTTTCTGAGTCTACCTGACCCTATGTCCCCCTCAGTCTCAGCCCAATATCTCACAACTACGGCACACTGTTTTTCTACTGATAGTAGTTAATGCATTTGCAAGGCAGACTAAATCACAGCTGAGTCTGGATTTATTCCAGATAATTTTTTTCATCATTCTCATGCTAACAAATACATTCTCTTAATTCTTTTTCTTCCATATGTTTTTCTTATGCTATAACTCTTCAGCTGATGAACTACGGACAGGTAAAGCATCAGGCAGCTACTGAAGCTGTGCTGTACTTGTGAAGGAAAATAATACTGCGTGCCTCCCACAGTTCAGAGCCCTCCACAAACCATGCAACAAGTACAACTCATTGATGAGTAACATAAATGAAAAGCAGCGCCACAGTTGTGCAGCAAGGGGATGCAAAGCAGATACCAATTCAACTCCTGAGTTTATGTAGCTGTTGCTGTTGAAGTTGGTTGTTATTTATGTTTTCCTATCTGTCGGCCTTTTGAAAATCCATTTCTGTGGAATACATTGTATGGCTAAAGTATAATGCTACTTATTTCCATTATATTAAGCAATAAATTATAGAGATGGTAGCCTGTGAGCCTCCATATATTACTGGGCTAAAACTCCCGGTATCACTTGCCATTGGACATCACGGCTGGAATTTAATCAGCATTTGGATGCTCAGAGATTCTCTATTCCTCTTGTAATGTACGGATGCAAAAGAAATCTGCCATAGACCTCCGTGGAGTAGATCTACAAGGTTCCTCCCCAAGTGAAGTCTTATACAACATCAAGAGCAGTACTGATAACATTCTGTTAGCATCCATTTCTCTTAATCTAACACATGAGATTCTTCATCTACATTTAAAATACACACACTGAGAAAATTTATTTGACAACAACTGTCCTGGAAGGACAAAAGCTACTGGAATCCCTTTGAAGCTCTGCAGCATGGAACACTTTGATTTGTGCAGTTAAGTTAATATTAGTATAATACATGCTCTATGCTTCCTTTTTTTCTCAAAAGCTACACAACAGCATTCTATTCCAATTGCAATTTCTGTTTGATTTTCAAAGACCAAATAAGATGTTAAGAGGAAATGTTCTCTGACTAGATTATTCTCTGCAGCTCCTTAAAATATGAAAGTTGGACAAAAGATAGTCTTTGTTATGGAATAAAGCTGGGTTACGTAAACTCTACTTACTGTATATAATCATGGATAAGCCAACCCTTGAAATTTCTACCAGAGTACCATGAAACATTTGTCACCCAAGTGTAAGCCAAAGCTCATATTTTTAACCACAGTGAACAGGTGAGATCTGCAAACGGTTATGTCATCCTTTATAAAACCGTACAATTTTAAGGCCAGGATGGGCTTTGAGCTCTGCTCAGTAGGTAAGCCAAATCCAATTTGGGAGGCATATTTTGGAACACAAAACTCTCGACTTATCTGCAGTGATATATGGTAGGCTGAAGAAATGTCCTTTCAAGGTGCAACTTTAGAAAAAGACAAAAAACACAGAGCCAAGGTCAAAGCAGCCTTGTTGAAGCAAGGCACCGGGGAATTCAAGTGGAGTGTTGGTTTTGTTTTCTTTTTAAATGGCCAAAGCCTATTCAGAGTTCCTACACCTATCCAGAAATACAGGTACACCAGGTGAATAGTTACATAGCTCCTAAAGGCAGGGTTCATGCCAGGGACATATGGAGCAATAGGAGGTCTATTTCCCGATGTTGAGGTTTCCTGTCCCTTGGTGCTCTGTGCACTTACGGTTTAGTCTCCTGCCTTCAAGTACGCTGGCCATGCATTTTATTTTATAGCTTCTTTTTAAGTTGGAAGAAGTATCAGTGAGAAGACAGCTCTCTATTTGATGGTCTTCTATGGGAAGAACTATCCACTCCAGATCTAATATTAAATCCAATCTAAAAAAACAAAATCAAATCAGATCTCTAAAACTCTTAAGGAGGAGACATCTGCTCATCGAGTTGGCTTTCAAGGTTTCTGTACGTGGCACACCTATTTGCACCTTTAATGCATGGGCTTCCCAGAGGATCGCACATGGTGAGGGCAGGACAGGGAAAGAATAAAGCTTCTGAAAATAAGGCATTGCAAAGCTGTCAGCTGCTGTCGTATTTCTGACTGTTATGTCATCTGTGATAAGGAAATCCTGGGTCCTGGGTGTGTATGTATCCTATAGGCTAACATAGGAGTATTGGTAGAAATCATTTTTCTGGCAATTCAGAAATGACCCCCTAAGACCTTATCCTGCACAAGGGTACAGATTGGGTCCCAAAGACACAGCGACAGTGTCACAATAAATAATGTGGCTGTCGGGATAACTGAGAAGAGGACCTTCTAAAAGCATCTCCTCCCTCAAATCTGGAGCCTGCGCTGCTTTGTTAACTTGGACAGTTAGATAGTTCCAGTATCAATTCTCCTCTTTGCTTGCTTAATTAAAATCCAAAAGCTGCTGCCGTCCTTGTCTCATTTCTAAGCTAGCTGGCAATTCTCTCTCTCTGGGCACACATACACACATACAATACAGTGCCTTTCCATACATGCATTTTTGTCTATTTCTTATATCCATTGTTATCTGTGTATGAAGTATTAATTAGCAATGCTTATGCTCGAGTTGAGACTATTTGAGAGATTTCCATTTGTGTGTGTGTGTGTGTGTGTGTTCCTTTATGAGGTTGTTAAATGACTGTATTCTCACTTCCAATGGTCACTGCTTCAGTAGTCTACTAGTTTTCTCATGGGGACACTTAGGAGAAGACAGTCAATGAAGGCAAGGGGAAATGTAATGATAAAATGTACAGCTGTGCCCACTCTCATTCTCTCCCTCCTTTCAAGCTTTTGGAGGGATTGAGATAATAACCTAGGTTTGGGATAAAAAGAAGGAAAAAAAAGCCCTGAGAATTTCAGCTTGTCAAATATTCTGAAATCTGAGTAAGGCTTTTCCACCAGGACAAAGAAGTTTACAGTGCAGTTTATTCTATTATGTTAATGGAATGGTTAATTCTATTGCCATAGCAACAAAGAACAGACATGGTAAAAAGCTAAAGGTCTCCCCATAATGTCTGGTACAAGGTCTCTCTGTAAAGCTGATTTTAGTAGTTACAATAGAAGTGATCTGTGTTCTCGGTATCATCTTAAGGTTTCTTATCAACGATGCCTGCTTAGTCCACCAAATATACTTGTACCACAGAAGTGGCAGGTGTATTTGCACCTTTAATGCCTGGACAAAGGAACTTTTCCACTGTCCTGCTTTCCCAGAGGTTCTCACCTGATGAGGACAGGACAGGGAAAGAGTAAGGCTGAAAATCAGGCATTGCAAAGCTGGGACAACTGTCAGATGCTGACTGTCATATTATGTATCTCAAAATAAAGAAGAGCCTGAGAAACACACACACACCACACACACACACACACACACACACACACACACACACACAAAACAAATTTATATGGCTGCCCAACTCACAGATAGGTGATTCTCCAGGAGGCATTAATTAATTATATTTCGATATGGTTGGTACTCTAGAAATCCTTCAGGGTTACTTGGCATGAGAATAATTGGAAGAGAGCAAATCAGATGATATAAACTAAATTTTGAGATCAAAGTCTGACTTTGAACAATAGAAAAAAATATATAAGTGTGTTTTGTAGTTTTAGGCATGGTGGTGGGAAATCTGTGGCCATTAATTTTAATAGTTATAGCCGCCGTAAACTCTTGCATGGAATGCTGGGAAAGATAATGCACCATCGCAGAGTGCATGGAAAGATTTAATTCATTATCAATTTGGATTGCGTCCATTTTTCTTCGAGGCCAAGCTCAAATGCTGAATCAGGGAGTCCGTACAGCACTTCTTCAAGATTATTTTATAAAAAGGCCTTTTATATGTCTTATAATTTGTTAGTGATGCGATCTTTATATAAATATATAAAAAGAATGTTGGGATTTTTATGTAACGGACATTGGCATGGCAAACACAGACATCACCTGTCAGAAGCAGAAGCTGTTTTTAGTTTAATGGGAGGGACTTGAGGTTTCAGTATAATATTTGTGCTTAAGTGTGTGTTCTGCATCGTTTGTGTTAAGTTTGCAACAGTCAAGTTTGGAATGTATGGAGTCAGCAATTTTCCAGCAAAGCAAGACGTGACATTTTCAAATGTTTCCGCCAGAGGGAACAAGGGGCACTTGCTTCCTTGTCCAGCCCGGGGGGTCACAACAGCGGTGGAATAGTAGTGCATCCTGATTGCTATCAGCTAACTTAACAAAAATAAGGGAACTTTTATTTATTTATTTATTTTTAATGAGAATATGAAAAAGTTCCCCTAGGAATTGGGGAAGTGGTTGCTGCTGAGGATAAAACAGAGAGAACTCTCTAGATAAGCTGCCTTGCCCTCTTGAGGAAAAGGTAAGATAGAAATCAATCAGTCAAACAAACAAACGCATGTTTCCATTGCCTCCTATGGGCTTTCATTTATATATACCATATTAAAAAAAAACATTCCCCCGGTGAATTTTATGCAGGATGAGTGGCAATCAGCATGGATTATTCACCAAGTTTCCAAGTTGTGAAGTTTGCCTGCCTTTCCAAACATAGAACCAGTTAAGAAAGCAAAAGCAATTTGCATTTTGCAGCTTCATAAACCAAATGTTTTTTGTATCACAGCAGCAGTTGACCGGTTGGCTATTACAATCCTAGACCTCAACAGCAGGACAGGAGAATCAAGTTTGATACTTTAGTCATGAGACCAACTGTTTTACATCAGTAGTACTAGCACCCATTCCCAAAGCGCTTCTCCGCCAATCTAAACCATGTTATACTAGCTGGATTGAAATAAATAATAACAAATCAACAACATTCACAAATCAGAGAAGTCCAATTCCAATGTTAAAACAGTCTGGGCATGCTCAAACCAACTCTATCTTTTGCATACTTCCACTTAAGCATATACTTTTAATGCAATATAAACACGTGGATTATATTTATTATTCAAAGAAGCCATCATTCATATTTATTATTCCAAGGCGGTATTTCGATAATTGATTCTTTAAAGATGGTTGTGATATTATGGATCATTCCATATACATAGCTTTTTTTTTTAAAGCCAAACAAGGTTAAATAAGAACTTGTCTCCATTTGCTAAAAATAAATCTAATACCCCATTTGAATTATTGAATTATACTTATAAATTGGCCCCTAATTTTAAAGCATAACGTAATTGGCATACAACACTTCGACAAGTTATAGAGTTGGTCCTCTTTTATTTTTAGGAAGTTATTTTAAATATGGTATTGAAAATGATCCTATTTTTTTCTATTTTTCAAGGAAAAGTTCAGAACACTTCTCTGGATTGAAATTATATTTTTAAGGACTAAAAAGACCTCGCAAATCACTGGTAACTAAAGACAGGTTGCCAGATAAAAGGTGAAAGGGAGAAAATAGGTGAAAAAATGTCATATTTTTTGCTTGAAGGGTACAAAACCGCATGAAGCCAACACTATATTAGCAAAAATTCTGAAGGATACTAAGAGCTTTTATAATTGTCTAAACATGGAATGCAGGTGAATTAATTCAACATTTTTTTAGAATTATTATCATCAATTTGAATTATAATTTCAAGAATTTGAATCCAATTTCAGAATTTTATCATTTGTAAATGCTGGTAAATATTATCTCGTTTCTATACTTCTTTCATTTTGATTTTATGTTGGTTAAAAGTTGACATTATTTCCAAGGAAACATTGGTAGGTTAGATAATTAGATAATTCTAAGCAATGCACTCTACTATTTTCTATATAGTACATATCAATAATTGGAATGGATGGAGGCTAGGAAGGTGCATAAGTCCTATATATCTAGGGCAATTTTCAGTTAGCTCTGTGCCATTATTGATAGCTCTTATAACACTTAGCAGGCCCTTCTTAGATTGCTTCCAAAATGAACATTAACATCACTTTATATTTGGCTCTGCAGCTTAGTTCAATTAAAGACAAGATCTGCACATCAAAAAGTACAAAACTGCCATACAGTTTTACAGCTAAACCAAAACCATGGAATATTTTTCTATCCCTCCTGCTCAACCAACTAATGCAAAGCGACTCATTTGATTTTATACTTTTTAAGTTTGGACAAAATGTCTACATTATTTCTGCATTTCTGCTGATTGATAAGGCAAATGTTTATTTTCTGGTTAATTTTATTATTTTGATCATACTCATTTCACTCACCACCCAGAAAGACAAATTAGAATATAAGTTCATAAACTTCCGGTTGGTGACGTCACGCTGCAGCGAAGCAACCTAACGGAGGTCCGTGGGGTTTGCTCGTTTTTCTGTGAAATTCTGAGGCTTTCGGGCAAGGTTAGCTTCTGAAGGAAGCTCAAGTGGAGAGGGGATAGCTCGGAGCAGTAAGGGAGAAAAGCGATCTCCTGGAAAAGCAAGAGAATCCCTTTAATCAGGAGCAGAAGAAATCGGCATATCAATGGCCGATCCGAAAGCGTGACAAGC
>JANHFT010001446.1:506398-520586 GCA_032467955.1 Pseudoxenodon macrops
GTGTGTCCAATCACACTTGGTCAATAAAGAATTCTATTCTATTCTATTCTATTCTATTCTATTCTATTCTATTCTATAGCCTTGACTAAATGTGGAGTCCTTAGTACTCTCTGAACTTTTGCTCTTCTGCTACCTTATAAATGTCTATGGAAATACATTATGAAGGGTAATTTTATTATGCTCTACTCAATAATAAGCCTGCTGTAGTTAAGGACTATATTTTCAAATAAATGAATGCAGGATTGTAGCCTGAGATTTTAAAATTTCAAAACACAATATACTGCATTACTAAACAGTTTTCTTCATTGATCTCAAACTCTACAGAGCAGATATTTTGTTGTGCTTTAAAATAGCTTTTTCTTGTTTGGTTTTTTCTTTGCTCTCTTTCAGAAAAACAAAGAAACGTGTATTTGTAATGCACCTCCCACTACGTTGTGAGCCTAAAAAAATATAAAGTTAGAAAGCAGAAGGTAAACTTGTCTGGCTACAAATCTGTGCAGTATTAAACCTACACAAAATGGATAAGATCAATATATACCATTATTATTAAAACAATACTGTTCAATTATAAAAGCGTACACTAACTACTATTTAATTTTACCAATAACATTTACAGTAAAAGAGGAATGTTGAACTCTCTATCCAAAGGCCAGATGGAATGATTTTTTTTTTACATACAAAACTGGATTTGTTGAATGCAGTAAGAGTTGTTAAAATCTTGACATGTCTACATATTGGAACACTTCAACTCAAACCTCTTTTGAAAATACATAGAAAAAATTCATAACAACCCGGAAACAAACTGTAATTCATATCACTATGGAAAAGGCCAGGATTATAACCTTACAGATGTCTGATTTTCATGTTTCTACTGAGGTCTTCCCACATAACTTGTGTGCTGTGATTTTAAAACAAATATTGTCAATCTGTAATCTCCAGATGTGCTGAATTCAACTCCAAAATTACTTAATTAGCATCAGGACACCAAATTGAGAAAGTTTACACTAGATACTATTCATAATAGTTCTCCACTTGTTTTGATCTCTACTTATTTATACAGCTGAATTATACATCTCAGCACTTGATGCTACTTTTTCAAAAGAAAGAATGTATGAATACTCATAATATTTTTCAACTAAATGTTTTATAACTTTTACTTGTATTAATAACAAAATACCAACTTGAATTTGGCACTGGGGATTTATGATCATTATGCTCAATTTACACATGTGCCTATATTCTGCACAAGCTCCCATTACCCATTGATTATCACAATGCTTAGGAAAAAATTCTACACATCTGAGTTTCTTTCCCACACAGAATTCCTTTGTTTTTTAATGTTTCTGCTCTGCATATATTAGACTTCGAATTGCATTATAAATAGCAAATCTCTCTGATAACTCCAGGAGTAAACTCCCCCTTCTCTTCTCCCTGTGTTATACTAATAGATTACATAAATGCAAGCCATTGCTAATAATCCCTAAATAAACCTTCTTCTACTTCAGATTCACTGTAATCCATCTCTTATGTCAGATGAACTGTGGTACTTATCTTCCTTGCTGCAAAAGCTGTAATGCTTTTCCTTATTCATCTCTCATACACAGTAATCCTTTCACCTCAACTTTACAGATTTCTAATTTAAATGTAAAATATTCATGGCAGAGAAAGGAACCCTAAACAACAGCTCTTGTGGCTAATACGGGAGGATTTTGACATTATCTTTACCTAATCTTTTTAATAAAATAAAAATAAAAAAACCAACAGGCTACTTAGTGTTTTTAGCCATGATAATTATCTGAATTCCCATGAGGAAATAACTTTAGTAAAAGCTTGTTACTCTCCGGAAGATGTCTCTGCAGAATTATTTCAAAGAAATTTTTATGTTTGTTGTTTTGTTATTACAACATGTTACACCGCGTTAAAAGCTTCCTTTCCATTAAGGTTTTTATTCCATTTTATTACTGTCACATGCAGAGTTTACATTATGTAACAGTCTTGATCTGAGACTGCTTTCAAGACAGGACAGGTCTTTTCATTTGGGTTTTTCTTCGTCTCCTCCTCCTTCTCTTTTTTCAAGCAAAAAAAAAGATTAATTTTTAATTACTGTAGGCCCATCCATTTTTGTAAATTCATCTTCCCCTGATATTAATTTTGCTTAATTTTTATAGACTTGCTACTTCAAGTTTGTAAATGGTAAATTTCTCATCCAAAATAATATAAGCAATGATTTTGTAAAATAATTGGATTTGGGCAAGGTGGAGATTGCCTTAAAGTTTTGACTTCTGGTGACTCTTTGGCCTGAGAGGGTGGTCAAGATGTCCCAGCTGGTTTAATGCCTAAAGCGGGATTAGAACTCAATATATCTCCCACTTTCTGCTCTGGTGCCTTTATCCGCTATACCAAACTGTCTCTCAAATGGAATTTAAGATGACTCTGAAAAGAAAAGGTAGGGTGTTTTATTCTCTATCCAAAACTATTATGAATAAAGCACACCTTTTTGATATTTAATAATATAGTTGTTTAAAATATTTTAAAGGACATAATTATTTAAATATTTAAAAGGAAACAATTATTTTGTGTATAGTTTATGAGGAAAGTGCAAACAGCTGGTGAAGTGAGTTTAAAACAGGTTTCTATAAAAGGGTAGGAACGGACTGCTAGGCACAGTTACTGTTGCAAAATCTACTTTCTTAATGAGTCTATAACATGGTAGAGAATAATTGTATTCATTATAGACACAATTGAGGAATCGGGTTGCTGCCTTGTTTTGTGACCACATAGTTAGATTTAACCCATAATATAAATTTCTCCATCAGGAGGGAGGGTCTCTCTTCATTTTTATTACGTTTGATCACTCCCAGTTTCATAGAGATATTTCTAATGGTTGTTTTAATTGCCTGCATGACTTTATTCTCTATTGGGAAGTTGCATGGGAACTAGCAGTCTATAAATAAATAAAATTAAAATAAATAACAAATGAAATATTTGCAGGCAAATTTTAAATAATACACTGTATATCTCTATAGTATTATGACTTATTAAAAGATTATATAAACCAATGTCATGAATAGGGTAATGATCCTGACTCCTAAGAATAGATGCTCTCATAGGCAGTATAACAGTATCAACACCTACCTTTAAAATAATATAACAGAATAATAGAGTTGGAAGGGACCTCGGAGGTTTTCTAGTCCAACCCCCTGCCTAGGCAGGAAACCCTACACCATTTCAGGCAAATGGTTATCCAATATCTTCTTAAAAACTTCCAGTGTTGGAACTTTTACAATTTCTGGAGGCAAGTTGTTCCACTGATTAGTTGTTCTGTCAGGAAATTTCTCCTTATTCTAGGTTGCTTCTCTCCTTGATTAGTTTCCACCCATTGGTTCTTGTCCTACCCTCCGGTGCTTTAGAGAATAGCTTGACTCCCTCTTCTTTGTGGCAGCCCCTTAGATATTGGAACACTGCTATCGTGTCACCCCTGGTCCTTATTTTCATTAAACTAGACATACCCAGTTCCAGCAACCGTTCTTATATGTTTTAGCCTCCAGTCCCCTAATCATCTTTGTTGCTCTTCTCTGCACTCTTTCTAGAGTCTCCACTTCTTTTTTACATCGTGGCGACCAATACTGGATGTAGCCTTACCAAGGCATTATAAAGTGGTATTAACACTTCACGTGATCACATGATATAATGATGTTATATAATACATAGTATAGAGAGCTTAAAAATACCCTATACATTAATTATATTATAATTTATAGTATAATAATATACCATAAATACAACACTATAAAACAAAATAGCTATACTTTTATACCATAATTTAAAATAGTAAGTGCTTTTCTTATCTCATGTTCACTATCTTTATCTCGGTTTTCTAGAAATGAAATCATACTACTCGTATTTCCAAATATGAATCAGATACACAATGGCACTTTTACTTGTAAATGATTTGTTTACTTACATGGAATATATTGCTATTGAACTTAATTGGACTTGAGTAATGACTAGGCAGACAACTGCACATTTAAAAAAAAAATTCTATATCGATTTCATACTAGAAATAAAATGTATGATTTACCTAGTTTTGATCTGAAATATACTTTATTTTCAATAATATTATACATTGGAGAATGGAATAACACTTTTATGTAAGATTTATTTTTTATTTGACAGTATTCAAAGTTTGTAATCTAGTTATCCCTTTTAAAGATAAATATTTTTCAAATCAGAGGATATTATTTCAGCAATTAACTTGTTACCTTCAAAAAATGTTGAACCATCCTGACATTATAATTTTCTCCTTTGGAAATTCAGAAACCAAATTGAGTTCTGAAGTACAAATGAGGCATTGTTAAAGGAATAATAATTGTAAGGCCTCCTGATCTTAGATATGGTCCTAAGTAACTACACTAAAAAGTGTAGTTTTTCTTCTGTATTGTCTATGTAACCAAAAAGACATTAACCTTCTTTTACCCAATATTATCCTGTTTTTGTGTTCAGCTCACCACCCACTTCTCTTAGATGCATCTTAACTAGCTATCTTTAATCCTCATTTTTTTCTTCTCTATGTGTAATTCATTTTACTTATTGTCAAATTTCATTTCGCTACTATCTGCCATACACTTCAGAATACTCATATTAATTCAGTCAATCTTTTATAGTACAGTTCCTAGCTGATTTATAGTTATACTGGAATTTGGCTGATGGAAAGCCAAAACTTTCATGCAATTCATTTGAAAGGACATTGGATAATTTTGTGTCCCACATAATGCTGCTTTTTAAATCTGAGGTCCCAGTTTAGTGTTTCCTATTCTTTGCATATGGATTACGAACGAATTTATAAAATGATATTATTTTGCTTTTTTAAGCTTTCCTCTCTTAGAAACAGACTAACCGTTGCCCAAATAATATTATCTGAAATAAGCAACATATATTACATGTTGCTCATTTCAGACATTAATATGTCTATATTTTTCCTAATGAATTATACAATATGTGATCTTATACTGTTAATTATCAAATACTATATCAAGGTAACAATGCAGTATGTTTCTAACATGGTAAAAATATCATTCATTTTCAATTTTAGGCAAAACTGTTAAGCCTAAGAGTACCAATGATAGATTTTTGTACTATATTTGGAATTAAATACTCAGACAAATGAATTGAAGAAAAGTATCTTTGAATCTAACTGCAAATTATTATACACTAGCCTATATATCAGTCTTTACCTAGAAAGAAAATGAGATTTTTGCAACAGCGAATGCTCTGCTTAAAATGACCATCTCATCTTCATCTTGACTGCACTCAAATAGCTTCCAAATAATAAATTTTTCTTCAGGTGAGTCATTATGGAGATCCTGCAGGGCTTGTGTATTCAAACACATGATGCTCAATTCAAAGTTTCATCTTGATCGAAAGTGTTTGTGTGTGTGTGTACCTGTATATACGGTATATAAATATATATGTATATATATATATATATATACATGCTACTATTTAGGTTTTGAGAATTACTAATATATGCTACGTATCTGCTTCTTTAAAGTTTTCTTTTTATAAGCAAACATTTTTTTAAGGTTTTGTCACTTTCTTGATTAGATCTCTTATTCTGAATCATTGTGCTGCAACACTTTCTATTTTCTACAGTTTAGATTTAGACTTGGAATAACTTTTTTGTCATTTAAATATACACTAATCGGCATACATTAAAATGGCATTTCATTGCATACAGTTCTCAAAGGGTCACCACCTCCAATATACCCTATATAAACATGACAAACAAACAAACAAACAAACAAACAAACATGCACGTATCCACATATATTATGTGACGCAAAGAAACAACACAGTCTAGTTTGGATGTGTAGATGTACATGGCAAGAAAAATGAATCTTGTGAGTTTACCAGATGATATAGGGAACAAAGCTGCTACAGAATCTGGTAGTCCTGCTCAGGGGTAAAATCCAGCAGGTTCTGACAGGTTCTAGAGAAATAGCGGAAATTTTGAGTAGTTCGGGGAACCGGTAGTGGAAATTCTGAGTAGTTCAGGGAACTGGTAGCAGAAATTTTGAGTAGTTCGGGGAACCGGTAGCGGAAATTTTGAGTAGTTCGGAGAACCAGCAAATACCACCTCTGGTTGACCCCAGGAGTGGGCTGCGAATGGAGATTTTGCAGTATCTTTCCCCTGCCACACCCACCAAGCCACGCCTACAGAACCAGTAGTAAAAAAAAATGGATTTCACCACTGGTCCTACTAGAAATATCTTGGAAAGCTCCTCCCAAAGGGGAGCAACAAAAACAGACGGTAAAGTGGATCTCTAACAATGCTTTGATCTCTAAGTACATACCCTGCAGTATCCTGAATAATGGGAAGCAAGCTACCTATAATCTTCTTGGCTGTCCTTATCCCTCTCTGTATGGACCTCTGAGGCACTGTTACCATTAAACCAAACAGTTGGATGAACAGTGATGCAGTCTGTTAAGACACACTCAATCATGTCTATGTAAAAAGTGGCCGGCACAGAAGGAGAAAGATGTGCTCTCCTCATCCGATTTAGGAAATGCAGATGCTGGCTTGTACACTTCACTACGGATGACATGTGGAGAGACCACACTATGCTTACACATATCCTTTTAAAACAATACTGAGCTTTTCCACATTTCGATTCAATCGTTGAGGGATTCTGAGGAGTACATAGGAGGTAAATTTAGCCCTTGTTTGCAACCCTTTAAAGCAGCTGCATCTTTCCCTGGAGTTATATGATTGTAATCCCTAAAACAACCTAGGCACATTCTAGATATAAGTGTGTGCTGTATTATTAGAACTAAAGTGACAAGGACGTTGTGCGGCATCTAAAACACATTTCCAGCCTCGCTTCCATAAAAGAATACAAATGTCAGCTAATTCCTAAATAATAGAGACCTGTGCCACATCTTAAATGACCCTCAGATTATGGCTGATAATTGAAGCTCATGAGAAAAGAAAACAGAGAAATTCACTATATTTGAGGAAAAGCTACATGGGTTTGTCAGCGGTTACTAATTTTTCTGCGCTTCTAGTTTGCATTCCATAAGATCAGTCCAATTTATTTATCTGGCATATTTATAAGCCTTCCCAATTAACCCAGGCTTTGAGAACAAATAACACAACTGGTAAATACAATTAAAATTATTTTAAAAATTCAAACAAAGAAACAAAAAATGTGGTCTGTAGTTTATTCCATTTCCAATATATGGCTGCCTTTCAAATGAATCTTAAGTACTAGCTTGTTTCATGGGATGTATCAGCAACAGAACACAGATTCTGCCTGTTGATAATTTCTCCATGTAGTTATCTAGAAGCCAATATAAAGAGTCTCCTTCACATATGAACAAATTCCGCAATAAAGAGTCTGACATAAGGAGAAATAATGGACATTTTAAGAAGTAAGAGTTACATTTTAATCAGGGTTGGATCTGGTCCACAAGTTAAGCCCAAAATAAAAGATATTCTGCCTTGCATGAATTAACTGAATCTACTGGATTGCATTTCATTCTAGTGGCCTGTAAAGGCAGCAATAGCAGTTAAACCTATATACTGCTTCATAGTAGTTTACAATATACTCTCTAAGTGATTTACAGATTCAGCATATTGCCCCCAAAAATACAAATCCTCATTTTACTGACTTCAGAAGAATGGAAGTAAATCTTGAGCCAGTCAGGATTGAACTTGTGGCAATCATTGCAGAATTAGCCTGCAATACTGCATTCTAACTAATGCGCCACCATTATTCTTTAAAGGTAAATGTAAAGGTTTATCCTATCCAGTCATGTCTGACTCTAGGGGGCAGTACTCATCTTTGTTTCTTAGCCGAGGGAGCCAGCCTTGTCCAAGGATATTTCTGTGGTCATGTGGCCAACATGATATCACGCCACAGTGAAACACAGAACACTGTTACCTTCCCACCAAAGTGGTACCTATTTACCTACTTGCATTTTCATGCTTCCAAACTGCTAGATGAGCAGCCCCAAATTTGCCTATACCCTATTAACAAAGGGTATAAGAAGGACGAACAACAAATCTTTCATTTTAAATGCAGACTAGGCAGAACTAAAAGGAGAAAACAATGTTGTCATCTAAATTTACCATTTCATTGTGCAAATTTACATGCAATAAAGTTTTCTTCATATTAAGCAATTTCCGTCTAATGTTCTGAACAGAGAGACTGTGTTTTGGGTTTCCTTTCTTTTTACATCTGAACTCCTTTGACAGAGAAGTAGGTCTGGGCAAACCCAAATATAATTAGTTTATTTGATAAGCATCATTACATGATGATTGTGATGACAAAGATATTATTTAAACAGAGTCCATGGAATAAAAAATATATTTTACTGCTTCCATAAAAACTATTTTGGATTGAGAATATAAGATTCAAAATGAATTGTCTCTGGTTAAGGGTTCTTAAACTAATTGCAAAAACCACAATATCACTATCTAAGTTGTATGGTTGCAATTTTTAAACTGAATTTAGGAAAACCTTGAATTTCCTTAGAAGGCTTTAAAGAATTCCTCAAGGGAGTTTCATCTGCTATGGATTTCTACAGAACTGAATTTACAATCCATCCAAATGATCTTCACACATGGCATTGAGAGAACATGAAAAAGATTACTTTCTGTTAGTCCAATTTTTCTCCCAGAGCAGATGTTATAGGGAAAAACATCAGGAGTGAGCAATACAAATTTAGTGAATGTTTAAATTTAACAAATAAAAACTAAATATGTTTTTATTTATTAAATAAAATAGATACCATTTTAAGTCTTGAACACAAGACAAGGTTAAAAAATCAAATTAAAAAAAAGATACGAACATGTCTCCGTTTTATGATTATTTTAGTCGATTACATTTGTTTTTATTCCACAAATTGAAATAAATTATATTTCCTTGTAATTCTGCCCAACTCTGCTAATGTATTTATTAATTAAATGTGATATGATATCAGAGTCAAAGAACTATCGGTGATATACAACATAGAATATCCATGATAAGAATAATAAAATATTGAGTGGAGTAAAATACGAACTCATTCATTTAAACATGTCATCCTATTAAATTAAATGAAGAGGCCTTCTGAAATAGCTGACAGATGCCAATTAATATCAGAGCAAGTCTAACCTCTAAAGGTAGAACTCTTTTAACAGCCCAGTTTCATTCCTGCTGCTGTTCTTAGCCACTTCCTATCATGAATCAGCCAGCATCAATGGTGACTAATGCATCACACACATTGCTACTGTTCTCAGTGTGTCAACTGTTTACAGGTTCACTGCATGGCCAATATTGCTAATTCCACAAAAGCAAATGAAAAAAACAACTTATTTGTAAACTTCCATAGTATCCAGTAGCCCACCAGATCGCCAGACATCTGCTGGACCACTTTAGTAACTCTTAAATGATCCCCTGAACATAAATTATTCTCTATTTCAATTTCATTCTCTTCATGAAACTTAGTGGCTTTTTTTACCACCATCCCTTCCATTCTCTCCTCCCTCCTAATTTCCTGAGTCTATGCTGATAAACTTTCTTGTTTATTCCTTTCCAATTATCAGACCATCAAAAAAGGTCATAAAACCAACTCACAACTAACTAGCTGACTAAAACAGTTGTCTATTACAGACAACTTGGGGGAAAAAATCACATAATGAAGTAGAGTCCTATGGTGGTTTTCTTTTCTATATCAAGAGTATTTTAATTCTTTAGGCTATCTGCTAGGCTAATTGGTAGAGATGGTGAAGTAAGTTCAAGTAGATGGTGTATCTATCATTATTTATTAGACAACACTAAATGAATCCATCTACTGTGTAAATAAATATAACATTACTAAGCCATTCAGCAAATATTCACATATATTTTTACATTTTTGACTTTGTACACTTTTATTTACCAAAAATAAATCTAACCAACACTGATTTGAGACTAAAGAATGCTAAACTCAATGAGATGCACTTCTCATGTACAGGATGTGGCAGTATTTGGAATTAATCCCCCAAATAAATCAGCAAAAGTTTTCTACCCAGATTAGTTAAATAGTCTTCTAGATAACAGCATATTCTTCTCCCTTACAAAGGTGTAAAAAAATCTCTGTCACAAATTATTTTGGAACATGATTTGGAAGCTTCCCCTCAGAGGTTTCTATTGAGATGTAAATGCTTCTCAGAAGTGAAATGTAAACATTTTATGGAGTGTCTAGGGAATTCCACTTTTTAAAAAAATATATGAAGTGGATGGTGGAGCTCTTATAGCTTTTTTTCTCCTATAAGTGCCCAGTACACTTAAAGCAATACAGCTTTCCATAGTCACGTGGCAGTCCACTGTTTGTATATAACAATATGTAAGACTTGAAAAGAAGATTTGCTGTTGCAGTGAAAAATATCTGCAGAGAAAGCACTGAACAAGTGAAAGGCAGGCTGTAACTCTATATAACTTCCATGTTGAATGCTTCATCACTAAAATACAGGATCCCTTAAAAATTAGTAATTATTCTTGACACGCCCTCACAAGTCATCAAATCATAGGATGTCTTGTCACAGAACAACTACTCAATGAGGAATAATATAGGGAAAAACCTGAAGCATAATATCTTCTGTTCTTCCCAATCACAGCAGGATTCAAGTAATCTACTCCTTCAAGTTACTTTATGCTTGAACTTTCTTTTAAAAAAGTTACCTTTAATTGTGTGACATAAGGAATTGGGCTTTGAAAACTCAAAGCAGGTGAATTAAAAAAAAATACAGGATATATATATTAAAAATAATTTGAAGCTCCTTGTAGACATTAGGAAAGGTCAAGACTTTTAAAGATACTAATCAGCTTTCACACTTCTTGATTAAATCTGGTAAGAACTTTTTCATGAGGACCAGTGGAGAATTTAAACCTCATCTGATTTTTGCATCATTTTGATAAGATCAAAAGTAGATCCTAAATATAAATGATAATCACACTGCAGTTTTGGTAGCAAAATAATTGCAAACAGCTTTTGGATGGCACTATCTAAGGAATAGTTGAATAATTGATGGATAAAAATATACTCATATATTAACGAAACGCATTGAATTTATTCTGCTTTAAGTTATGAAATAAAATGGATAAATAGCAATATTTATGTACTTCAAACTTTTGCTTTTTATCAAGTGGGATCCATTCTATGACTGCATGGTCCACCTGCCATCAGTTATTCTTGCTATGTGACCAGTCCATTTCCATTTCAATTCTTTTACTCTCTTGATGATATTATATGTTTTTGTTTGTTCTCTAGTCCATGTGCAGGTCTTTCTATCTTCTCTTGTAATGCCGAGCATTTCCATGGCTCTTTGCGCCACTCTTAGCTTTTGCATTGATTGTGATGTTAGTGTCCATGTTTCACTGGCATACACTAGAGCGCACTAATCAAAACCTTTCCAGGCATAGGGGGAGCTTTTTTCTTGACAATTATGCTTAGCTTGCCGAATGCCTGCCAACCACATTTAACACGTCGTTCAATTTCCTTTGTTGTATCACCACCCATTGGGATCCATTGGCCAAGTTATATGTAGTAGTCGGACAAACCGACAAATAAAACATCTAATTCTTCTCCAGACATAATTTTTCTTTCTTTCTTTGGTGAATTCGTTAAACATAACCTGGCTCTTTTTCAGGTTTATATTTAAGCCAAAAGGTTCTCCTGCTTTGTGCAGCTCTTATATGCGCCTTCTGGGTCTCGTGAGAAGAAAACAATGTCATTTGCAAATCTTAAGTGATTTAAATAGGCAAAAATTGATTTTTATTCCATCTTTTGCCCTGTCTAATTTGTGAAATACTTCTTCAAGGCAGGCTGAGAAAAGGATAGGTTAGATATTGTATATTTATTTATTTAATTAATTCATTTGTCAAACATGTATAAGATAACAGATCTAGGTATAAACATGATTATGAATACAGGATATGGATACAAATAAACGGGGACAGTAGGACAGGGACGGTAGGCACATTGGTGTGCTTATGCATGCCCCTTACATATAACTTATATAACATATAACTTATAACTGATGTTAAACCTCCATCATCCGTGAGTGTATCGAATCTCCTTAAGTAAGGCGAAGAAAATACCAATCCATCCCAGGAATTCTCCCTCCCTCACTTCCATTCCCACAGTTTTGTATATCTATGTAGTCAGTTAGGCCCCAACCACCTCCATAAGCTCAGAAGGAAAATATTCATACTGTTGTCTCTGAACCCTCTGCGAAATTCAATAGTCAAGTACCTCAGTCAACACAAATATGAAAATCAGTCTCTGGAAGCTTTGTTGTTTAATCCATTAGTTTTTCTTGCTATTTGGATCATTTCTCCAGACAAGATAAGATAAGGCAAGCGAAGGCTCTCTTTACTTGCCTTATTCCACCTATTAATCTAATTCTATAGGTCACAGATGAAGGAAAAAGCGATATACGCAGAGGGGAAATGTATGGTATGAAGGTTGTCGGAACACAGAGGTGTTATGTATGGCAAGGGGGGGTAAGAGTTGGTAGTTAATAGGAAAAGATGTCAAAAAAATTGAAACATAATAATAGTGCAATTTATCCTTGCTAAACGTACAGCAGTGTGCTATAATTAAATATGAAAACCTAAATTTATCTCTGTGTTCGGCTGTCATTAATTTAACAGGGAATGCACATGTTGTAATCTAATGGTTGGTGCTTCCTGCACTCCCCCCCCCCCCGGCAGCATATTAAAATGTATATTAGCCTCAAGGTGCATAAACACAAAATAATAGGCCAAAGGTTTTGGCACATGGAGGGGGGGGGAGAAATCCACGCTCAAAGGCCGTCAAGTAGCAGTGATTCAGGGGAGCCACTCACTTAGCCTCATTAAGCCAAAGCTCTTTTTTGCTTGTCTTTTGTTCTGCATGACAGAAGCCTCTTTGTTGTATAATAATTCATTCCAAGTTCGTTCCAAGCTACCGAAACTGGTGAACTGTGGCCATTTTAATGAGAAGTATTGGTGGTATGCATAATCTGGAAGCCACGTGCACCAGGCAATCACAGAGCACTGCAGCCAGCAAAATGAGACACTGTTGAAATCACAAATTTGTCAAGTTGTTTTTGGACAGGGTATTATAATAAGCACTAAAATATGCATCCCATTACTTTGCATCTGCCAGTCAAAGATCACTGTAATGAATGCATGCTGCAGGGTATGACCAGGCCGCTGTTGTAAGTAAAACAAACTGGAGAGTACAAAAAGGAATTATGTATTTTTGGCAGCGCTTGACTTATTTTTAAATCCGATTGCATTGGGAGCTAGATTTTTTTTCTAGCACAGTAGTCCAATGTCAGCAGTGAGCTGACTACAACTGCCAGCGTTAAAGAGGTAGCTGGAATGAATTATTTTTCAGCTTCTTTTTATGGTTGTGTTTGCTAAGTGAAAAAAGATGTCTCAAAATCAGTGCTTATAGTACATATGGCACCGATCTTTAATTCATTGGGAAAAGTTTCTGCGGAAAAACTGCTTATTTACTACCCCTAAAGGTTTCCAAATGGGACAATTCATGCAGGATTTCCCCATATACAAAGCAACATAAACACAAGCTTTAGGCTAATCATGAGCCAGAGTCTTTATATGATACTTGCATCCTTATAAATTATTTCAATGTACATAGGCTGTTCCAACTCAAAGCAATTCTGGGCAGAATACAATTAAAATAGCTAATTAAGAAGCCCAAACAAACCGACAAATAAAACATCACTTAATGGGGGGAAACCACGTATCAGAACCAAAATAAATAACACACATCACATGAGCACACAACTGATGTATCCCAGAACTTGGGAGATAAGCCATTTCTAAAGATTATCTGTAGGCTTTGGGGCAAACCTCTGAGAGAATGCTTTTCCAAAGACGCTTCCTATGTCCCCTTAGATAGCATTGGTTAATGCCTACTCTGTCCGATTGTACAGAATGGGCAGAAAAGATAAAAAAGTGGCAGTCCTTATGACTGTCAGATCCAGTGCTATGAAAGACTATATAAATAATATCCATCACCTTGAATTGCACCTGAAAGTAACCAATGCAGTTCACATAATAGAAGTATTACACATGTCAGCGTTCCAAATATCATCCCTAAAAGGATCAGACTCCAAGGCAAAGCTTTCCTCAAAGTTCTGGTTTATTAG
>JANHFT010001446.1:534318-547969 GCA_032467955.1 Pseudoxenodon macrops
GGCAGGGAGGGGTGGGAGGGGCCAGCCAGTCCTTGCAACTACTGGTTCGGCGAACCAAATGTAGAATTAACATTCAGTTCCCCCAAACTGGTCTGAACTGGCTGAATCCCACCCCTGAATGCTAGTACCATCACCACCAGCATGAGATCAGGCAGGCCTCTACCCTGTCAGCTTTCTGGAAGGCCTTAAAGAACTGCTTCTTTCCCCAAGTCTAGTATTAGATAGTGTCTGGGGTCCCTGAATTGTAATAGTTCATGTATAGAGGATTGTTTTTTTTTGGGTTACTGGGAATTGTCTGTTGGTAGTGGCCTTGCTGTTTTTTTTAAATAGCTGTCGGAGCTGCCATCCTTCACTCACACCTATCCTTCGCTAGATGGACCTGGGAATGGAATGGCCTTGAACTGGCTCCGCAAATTCCAAAAGAATACTGGGGATTGGAAGAAGTATTTCGTGAGAATGAATCCGATGTCCTTCCATCCCACCTCCCCACAGACTCTGCCATTGAGATAATATCTGGGGTAAAATTACCAAAACTCTAGCTCTACTCAATGATGCCCCAGGAGTTAGAGGAACTTCAGGCTTTTATGGATAAGAACTTGGCTAGAGAGTTTATCCAGCCAGCGAAGTCACATATGCACTTCAGAGAAAAGAAAGATGGCTCCCTGAGATTATGCATGGACTATCACGGGCTAAATGTAATTTGTGTGGGAAATGTATATCCCCTATCGCTGATGAAGGGTATGCTGGGTCATCTAGCCAAAGGAATTTTTTTCACAAAGTTGGCGCAGGAGGCAGCAAACCGGTGGTGAGGTAAGTTAGAACCCACCCCTGCTGCCTCCCGAGTCCCAGCTGATTGGGGGGAAATGGGGATTTTGCAGTATCCTTCCCCTGCCACGTCCACCAAGCCACGTCCACCAAGCCACGCACAGAACAGGTAGTAAAAAAATTGAATCCCACCACTGGTCAGGAGGCAGTACTTCTGAACTTCTATGTTTAGTCTGCCTTCTCTTAGAAAGAAATGGAGCACCAGCTGATCATAGTTGTACCCTTGGGGAAGGGGAGAACAGCTTAGTGCCCAGCTTAGTTTCTCCAACATTTTACCATCTAGCAACTCACCAGTTCATGTGACAGCCCATTCCACTGGCTGGCACTTTTATAATTGGAAGGTTCCTCCCAAAGCCTAGCATGAATCTCTTTGAATGCTAAATGTGGCAGAATTACAGATTTCTGAAGCAAAGAAATGTATTCTCTTGAGGCAGCCAAAAGTTACATTCTTCAATTTATCTGTCATGAAACACTACTGACTTATATTCAGCTGGAGATCATCTCCAATTTCCATGTATTTTTCACAAGTATTTGTATCAACATAGTATCCCCTATCTGTACTATGCTTTGGACTTCTGTTTTCCTAAGGGTAGAACCCTGCATTTTTCTTAGCTTAATTTTATTCTGTTATTTTCCACCCACTTTACAATTGATGCATCAATCTACCCAGAAACGAGTAGAGAAACCATGTATTCTAGAATCTTAGCTACCTGTTCTATTTCTGGGTCACTTGCAACTTTTAGGATGCATTTCCTACACTTCATCATTCGAGACATTAATGTACTGTTAAGGAGGGCAAAGGGGACATGATGGCTCAGTGGCTAAGACGCTGAGCTTGTCGATTGAAAGGTCAGCAGTTCAGCGGTTTGAATCCCTAGTGCTGCGTAACGGGGTGAGCTTCCATTACTTGTCCCAGTTTCTGCCAACCTAACAGTTCGAAAGCACGTAAAAAATGCAAGAAGAAAAATTGGGTCCACCTTTGGTGGGAAGGTAATAGCGTTCCGTGCGCCTTTGGCGTTTAGTCATGCTGGCTACATGACCACACGGGATGACTTCAGACAGCGCTGACTCTTTGGCTTTGAGATGGAGATTAGCACTGCCCCCTAGAGTCAGGAACGACAGGCATGAAGGGAAGCTTTACCTTTACCTATGCAGGTTTTAGAACCAGAAGAGAAAATTACTGTTCTTGAGCAGAATAACTGCAAAGCTATCACATAACAAAAGTCATTACATAATAAAAAGATATATTCTATCATCTAATACCTATGCTATTAGGTGCAATCCTTGTATCTAACATGTAATATAGATGTAGAATGTATTATGCAGCTCCTGAGGTTTTACTTACAAAGTATCTCTTTAGCATGCAAAGTTCTGGGTTCAATTCTCAGTATATCCAGATAGAGTTGGAAACCCCAAAAAAACTGCTATTAAGTCAGCCCATAGAACTCCCTGATCCACCTTATGATAGCTTCCTAATGTTCTTATGAGTGAACTGTATTACTAACAGAGTTGTATTATTCCTAAACAAGCCAAGTATACTTGCATGTGTCAAGAAATATAAAATGGTCAACTATCTCAAGGGGAAAAAAGATATTAAATGTGCCCACATGCACTCACACAGACACAGACTCTGGCCATCTATAATTAACTCATTCAACTTTCAAGGCCACAGCTAATAACATCCCTGATAGCATTATCAAACTTTCATTTCTGGTGTCAAGTGCTATATTACAAGCTTTTTATTCCGGGAGGGAAAAATACATGTTACCCTTTAAAATAATGTGCATACAGCTGTGCAGGAAGAAACAAGGAATAAGTATAAAATATGCACAAGAACATTTCTTATGCAGCCCATTTACATTACTTAAAACCTGTTTCTCTGGAGGAACACTGCAAGCATTAATTAGGTCTGCTATGCTTCCCATAGATTTAAGCGCTCCTTCTCTTTCTCTTTCTTTCTCTCTCTCTCCTCCCTCTTTCCATTTCTTCAGAACAATTATAGAGATTATCTTTATAATTTCCTCCACAGGTTATTTAACTGTAAAATTCAACCAATGATTTATTTAAATGTCTTTGTTTGCTAAGGGCTTCTAATTTTTAAATATACGAGGAACACTTTCCTTACTTCTTTGGAAAAAACAAGGGAATGCTGGATAGGTAGATAAAACTATGATGTTCTATATGCTTCAACTAAGTCAAATTGCCTTGTTGAAACCTTGTTCTTTTTTGGCAATATTCATGCACTTGAAATATACAAGAGTTTTGATTTCTAATTAATGCTTATCATTTATTTATGAGATAAACTGAAATAACAGCACAATTATTGTAAATCAGGAAGCTATCAGGTCCAACTACTAGCTTGTAGATAATAGTAACACCTGTCTATAAATATGAGATTTCTGTAGGAACAAACTGTGGAACGCAGCAAAGAAGCATGTTTAGATAATAGAAAAGCTACTAACATAAACATGTTTTGATGGGCTTGAAATGGCTACAATTATTACAAAATTAAGGCAGACAGAGTATGTTTGACTCTCAAAACAATATGCAGTAGAGTTACATGATGGTTTGAAAGCATGCATGGAAGTAGTACCATTGAATGATTTCACTCTAACCAAACTGCCTTTTGAAATGCATCATTTAGGAAAGATCAATTGCTATAAATAAAATAAAATAAAATAAATAAATAAATAACTAGTAGTTTTACTATGTTTTCTCATCCCAAGGATCTGTATTCCCAGAGTTGGAAGCAGCCAAGTGATTCTATGGCTAGAAAATTCTTGAACTAAGAATACAAAAGCAGGAGAACACGGTTTGGGATTTGTTATGAGATTTATGGTTTATTAGAAAACTATAGTTAGCACATATCACTGCAGAATTTACTGTGGGGAATTATGCAAGTTGGTTTAACATATTTGAAGAGCATTGGTTTGGGGCAGCCGCTGTTGATTAATCCACTTAGTCTTCCTTCACAGAATTGTTCCCTGTGGGTAATCTTCAAAATCCATAGTGATATTACCATTTTGTACACATTCGCCATAGATTTGTCATATCAATGATTGGAAAATCTTGCATTTCCATTGTCCAAAATGCAGGCTACAAAGAAGTACCTTGCAAACACACTGTTCTCCTATGTTAATTGTTGTACATGGTATTTATACTATCAAAATTGATGTATCTCCATGTATTGCCTTTAAAAACAATGTCGACTAACAAAGGACAGAAAAATGAGTTTTGCAGATGTTTCCAGGGCTCTTTCATCTATGCTGTAGCGATGGCAGCGCATTCATGAGAGATCACAAATGCTTCACTCTGCTATCCTTTCCTCCAGATCTTTGTTGAATTGATAAAATTCAAGCATTTACAAGAATGCCACTTTGCTTTCTCCAAAAGATGGAGACTTAGCTCAGCTTTGGAATTAAACGACAGAAGATTGTTAAGTAAAATAGCTTTCCAAATGCCATCCTATTAAGAAGTCATCCTTTGACCTTGCAATTTCATATTGATGGGATAAACTATGAAAATTCTTTACTCAGTATCTTTGTATCTTTGAAAGATCCTAGAAAAGAGAAGCTATTTTGTATTTTTACCTTTAAACTGTTGGCTTTTCTTTGAAATATAATGATAAAGCGCTAAAAGTATGCATGAAGTATTATTATCATATATTGCGTAGGAAGCAAATTTATCACTGTTTTTATTTTATATAGTTTTTAGTTTAAAAAGTTAAAACAATTTTTCCTACTTTTAGAAAAGCATTAATGGAAGATCTATCTTAATTTTTTTTAATGCAAAAGAAACAATTTCCATAAGCTTATGATAATATTTTGGGAAGTACAGAACACTGCCTTAAAATATTTTAGGCAAGAGGCATAGATCCTCATTAAATATAAAGTTCTTATTAAAAAAGAAAAAGGCCAACTAAAACTTGAAATTTGTTTTGAATATAGTATATCATACTTTAGTCAAATGCAGCTATATTTGTGAAGCTACAAATTCCAGTCCTACAAAATTAGATATTCAGAAATGTTTAAACAGGTTATTATGAAAAATAATATTTTGAAGTCCTGCACAGTGCACCTTATGTATGTATGTACACACGTACCAGTTAGATAATGTTTGAAAGGATTGGTCATCGATTTCATAAGACTGGAAATGTAAAATGATTGACGGGACGTTGATAAGTGGAATATGGGCTTGTTCCAGATTTGCCCATTTTTATTTAATAAGTTTCTTAATATAGATTGAAAAGATAAATATAGGGACACTAAAGTGAAGCTGAATTGCATATTAAAATATATCAAGAACTTTGGGTTTATAGAGCAAGAGGGGTAGGAAAGAGTTACAATGGAAAGAAAATGATATTTCAGATTTAGAATCTTGGACTGATGACATATGTTTGCTCTCTATTTATGAACTGGTTCTCCATGTAATGAAAGCATTACCCAATGTTACTCCATAAGAAGCATAATGCTGTCTTTACCAATTCAGTTTTTTTTCTATATGTCTGCTAATGTTTTAGCTGCCCCTCTTTCATATTTATGAAAATTTGTATGCTTTTTCTATTCATTTTTTGTATATTAAAAAAAATAAAATATACATTTTAAAAAAGCACAGCGATGACTGTGAACTGAGATAAGAACATTCATTTCAACAGTCAGTCATCCTTGTTTTAACTATGAAAGCCATTCACATTTCAACCATTCGTATTTCAGTAATGATTAAATACAGAACTGGTCCAAATAAATCTTCACCTTTATTTGGTTCTACAGTAGTTTTGGAAGACAAAATTAATCCTAATTCATGCATCACCAGTTTCGTTGTAGCATTCCTTCATCCTTGCTCAAGGCATCGTGAGATCAATTAAATACTGTTAATTATTTCATTGGTAATTTCCAAAATTTAAGAAACAATTAAAAGTTCCAGTAAGCCTGGATGAGGAATCTATATGATTATTTCTGGCCTTTTCTCTTTATAGTCGATCTTTGTTAGAATCAGTCAATTATCTCGTACCTCTGCTTTAAAATTATTGAATGGAATTTTCTTTTGATGCAGAGACATATCAAAATTACATGACTGTAGAGAAGGTTGCTCATGACATCACTTGATTGATACCCTGGTTTCTTCTTCCTTGCTCCCTTCAAATAAAAAATGCCACCCAAATGTTTTTTTAAAAGTTGACCAATGAGCTCATGTTGATGATAGTTTTATATATATATATTTAAAAATTAATTGGTCTGGTCTGAAAACCATACAGAAAAAGAACCAATAAGATGACCCGATAGAAAGCCATTCCCTAAATTTATTGCTAAGATATTGGAGCCCAGCATGAGCAAGGATTATTGAATGGGAGGGGTTTTCTTTGCCTTTGTATGCTTTTGATTATTCTTATCTGATATTTCTATTATTTTAAAATTAGTTTTGCTGCTTACAGTGGTCTCAGTGAGATATGCAGTATATAAATCAAATCAAATAATAAAAATACATAGTATTGTCTGGTTTTGAGGTTCCTGGAAGTGCCTGCTTTGGTTCTCTGAGAAATGTTGGTCAGATATATAGTCTTTTGATCCCGATGCACCCAAACTCTTTTCAGGTCTTTGTATAAAATATGAGTACTTCTCATCACTGAAAAATGTCTCAATCGTATTAAGAGCCCAAATAAAATATATTTATCTAGCCTAATATCGACTTCTACAGTGCTTTTTTTTTATTCATGCTAACCTTAGTATTAGCAGAAAAAATGTATGTTTGCTACCTTCCTTTTAATCTGTGTTTTTTCATAGCAGTAAAAAGATGGTAAACCATCCACTTGAAATTCTCATCTTTTATCAAATTTCCTCATATTACTTTATGTATCATAAAATCAAGTGATTGCATTTTTGATAACCAGGGAGTGTGTATGTATATTACAAATGCCTTTAAATTCTTTCTCCTGGGAAGAGAGGATTAAAAAAATGTCAAAAACGGAACTTGTATTTAAAAAAAACCCACCAATCTCTTTTTAAAATCAGACTTAAAACTATTTCGAAGCAAAATCATTTAAATAACTTATAATGAAGAAAGTTTCCTTTCTTTTGTAAAATATAGAGTGGAGTTAAAATACGGAGTATTATGACAGGTGTAATTTTACCCACTAGGGAAGGTTTTTGCTTCGATTTAATAGAGAAAGGTGTCGAGACTGAAAGATGGCTGGGCCAAGAAGTCCAGGCCACCTAGACATCAACAGGTCTATCTATTTGGAAACTGTCTTAAAACACTGAGGCTGGAAACACTAAGGAGAAGGGCACGGAAAGAGCTAAAATGCAAGGAATTCTCTTTTTGGAGTCCATTCTGGATGAACTTTTATTGGCCTGCACTTTTGACAGACAGAGATCTGTAATGAACAATACTGAAAGGAAGAATTTTGAGGCCCGTACTCCAGGGGCCATATTTTTGTAAGCAGCAAGTCTATCAAAACTAGCTAGCAAAACAATTTTTCTGTCTTGGGACCTCAATTTAGTCATGGAGTGATTAACCTCTCATCCTTTTGAGCCTATTCCTTCAAAACTGCTATATTTTCTTTCTGTTAAAATTGCTTTTGGGCTCCATCAGCTTGGCTGTAAGAATTTGTGAACTCAATTTTGTGTCCACGAAAGAAGCGTATTTGTGATCTATAAAAGAAGAAAAGTTCTCTGACCCCTAAAGTCCTATAGGAATAAAGCAACACCTTCCCCCTTTCATACAGACAAGACACGGTTTCTTCTGCTTGTCTTTTTGCCCAGATAATTTTCAAGTTTTGTAAGAGCAAAATGGATGGTGTTAGAACGCTACAAAAAATCTCAGTTTCTGAAACAATTTCTTCATACTTTGAAGAAATGACTTTTGGCAAGATAGTCCAGACACTATTGTTGACCGGGAGGATTGCTTTAGAAAATGCATGGTGTTTTTTAAAAAAAAAACCTTTTCAATATAATACTGATTACAGAGCTACAGAGCTGAAGATAAATCTATAAATTGTAGATGCTTCCTCCTATGTAAGAATTTTCCCCCTTCATCTTCCTCAACTGCAAAGCCCGTGTTGAGAAATAAATATTGTTTAACATTGTCTTAG
This sequence comes from Pseudoxenodon macrops, assembly GCA_032467955.1. Lineage (NCBI taxonomy): Eukaryota > Metazoa > Chordata > Lepidosauria > Squamata > Pseudoxenodontidae > Pseudoxenodon > Pseudoxenodon macrops. The sequence continues at coordinate 542,231 of JANHFT010001446.1, forward strand.
TAAAGGAACAGGATAAAACTGAGGAAGAAATTTACATAAAGCAAATATGCTTAACTTTCACACTGAATTTTCCTATTTCTTACTGCTCCCTTCCTCCTCTCTTCTCATCTGTATGCCTCAAATCTATTCTAGAGTTTGCTCCAAATCAATTGACAAGATCTGGGATTGTGAAGCTATTAATAATTCATTCTCCTGGCAAAACAGTGATCAGCAGAAGGACACTAGTAGATCCAACTTTATAGGTCTAACATTTCCAATCCCACCATCAGTGGAAATTGCTTAAAAGCAGCAAGATTTATGAGGAACCATTCAACGACATTTTCATTCAGTGAATAAATCCAGGATGGAAGAAAGAATACATCATTAGACCCTCATTCATTTTTCAATATCCTGGCCAAAAGGATGGATATATTTTCTCTAATACAACAAGTGAATATTCAAATAATTCAGACCTAATTTCATTTTCAAATGAGTCTGCCTGTCTGTCTATCTCAGGATCTTGCTGGCTTTCTCTCTCTCTCTATCTCTCACACAAAATATTTCTCTCTGTGTGTGTGTGTGTGTGTGTGTGTGTGTGTGAGAGAGAGAGAGAGAGAGAGAGAGCGCAAGAGAGATCAAAAGTGACTTGTTCTATTTCTTTTCTCGTTACAGCTGCTAGAAATAATGCCTGCAGAATCCTTTTCAACAAAAGGTCATTTATGTCAATGGACAGCACATAGAGGATCAGATCACCTGCGGTAATTGCAAATTAATGCTCTACTGCTAATGCATTAACTACACACTATTGATCTACAATTGAATCATACAGGCTGCTCTGAAGTGATTTTACTTTAATATTTTTTTGTGCTTTTATGGCATATTTGATAATGCAATTTCTCTTTTTCAATTGGAGTTTTCTATAATTGTCTCCGTTTTTAATTTCCCATAGTAAGATGGTTTTTAAAAAATGCACGTCTCTGCCTCAAAAGCCTTTTAAGAAAAACATACACCAAAGAGAAAGATGTGGCTGGGTTGAGGACATGCATATGGGAAGAAGAGATATGTGAATCGAGATGAAAGTCTTATTTGTCAAACCAAAGATTTAAGAAAAGAAAAGAAAAGATGTTGAGATGGAATGCAACATTTGGTTAAACATAAATATATCTAAATATCAATCCATTTTTCCTCAGAGTAATATCACAAATTTGGAAATCTAATTGTAGGAGTCTGACACTGCTATTCTTGTGTTTCTCTTATTGTTACATAATGATAGTTTTAACTTTTCATCGCTTTAAGGCAAAACAAATATCCATCTCACCTCGCTATTGTATGCAGTAAGTAGTGAGACTGTGTAATTTCAAAGCTCTAAAGAAGAATAGTGATACATTTTGTTTGTGTTTCATCCACTAGTTCTACCACCAGAGCAAAATATGTTCAGATTCATTGTTGACTAATTTTAAATGAAGTATTCTTTCTCTTGTTCAAGTGTTGATTGCCTGGTTATATCAGAGGGGAAATATTACAATATGTTTTAGGAGCAGAACCGGTTCTATAGAACTGGTAGTAATTCTGTGATGATGTCATGGAGCTTGTTCTGTCGGTGTCTCCATAGGTGCTGCCATCTTGGATTTTTTGATTGCCACACATGTGCATACTTGCACGCTTTGTGCACGCGCTCGAGGCGCAAACCCTGAGCAAACCGGCAGTAAGAAAATTCAGAACCCACCTCTGTTTAGGAGGCAAACTCAAAAGTAAGCCGCCAATACATAACAAAGTCAAAAGAATGTGATTAAACATTTGTCAGAGAAAGTCATCTTGTTTCCCTCTTTAAAAAAAGAAGAAGACCGTAATTAATTATTTAGTATATCTCTAAGCTGAAAACATGTGAGTTCTAGAGTGGGAGACTTGCTAGATCTCCATTTTCTACGGTGAAATTCACTCTTGGAGAAGAAAAGGTACCCAGGTAAAGTTCTTCTGAAAGTGATAGGTTTTAAAGGAAGGGGGGGGAATCCAATCTTCAAGCAAGTAGATCAAGGTGCTGCCATGCCTTGGAATAATTGAATAACACAGTTGAAGGGGAAGAGAGAGAAGGTCTCTGATAAAAACCTCCTGTGGAGTGTAGAACATTCTTTGGAGCTATCAGAATGAAATTTAAAATCTTCTGAAGGACGCTAGCTTCACCAAATCCTGAATCTAGTGTAGGAATCTTGAATTGTTTGAGGGGAAAATTCTGGCCCTGTCCTTCTTCTGGCCAGGGGAACCTTGGCAAGACTAAAAAAAGGAGGCCAAAACAGATCCTTTCTAAGTAAACACTATTTCAGCAGTAAGGCATAGAGCTGTGCAAAATGCTTTCAACTGTTTCATGCCTGAAACACTCCGTTTTGACTTGGAAATGTTTCAGGTTAACGTGCTTTGCACATCCTTACGGAGCTCTATTTATACTGAAGTGTTTTTCTACTTTGCCTCACAAGTCATTATGGCTGGCTGGCTGGCTGGCTGCAGTTTTGGAAGCTTATAAGCCATTGGCTGAGTTAAGAATGAAGTTGGCAAGACAGGAAGCAGCAGCTTCCAGCCTCAAGATAGGAGCATTTGGGGCTGTGATTCTTTATCTGGGAGAGGGGCTCCAACAGACCCCAGGAATGACATCAGAGCTTTCTATCCAGAAGGCTGTAGTGTTAGGTACAGTTAGGATACTGTGCAGAACCTCAATTTCTTAGGCCTCTGGTACAGGATTTGAGAGTGAGAAAGACATATACCACCCATAAGAGAAGGGAATTTTATTTACATGCACATGCACACGCACACACTTTTATACTGCAGTGTGTTTGTATATATTATTTTATGTGTGTACATATGTATATGTGTGTGTGTATATATATATATATATATACACATATACATATACACACATATAATACATTCATATTGTATGTGTGTGTATATATGTGTAAGTTAACTAAGGTAGAATTAGTTACCTTAACTAGGTTACAATAAAATAACCTAGCTAAGGTAACTAATTCTACCTTAGTTACCTTAATCAATCTGAGTCATTATTCACGAACCTCCTGTCAAGAAGTCACTTCCTAAATAAAGTGTCTGAATTCTCTGTAACTAACATTAGACTAACTGCATATTTCTCTTGTAGCAGCCAGAACAGTTAATCCAAAGAATAAGCCTTTCAATTCTGATTAATAATATTTCTTTGCAAGATAGATAATGATACAACACATGAATTCCAATGATTGTTCTACTTCCAAATGAGAAACCTATATAAGAGACCATTTAAAGCAGCAACTTTTAAACTTGTTTGCTTTTGCTTTTTTGGTTATAGAAGAGTACGAGTTTTTTGTGTAGATGCAGAGAAAGCAAAAAAGCATATCTTGATTGCTCTGGAAACAGCTACTAGATTTCCTATCGATATGTGAATCGATTTTCACAGCCATGTTACTCTATTGGTCTCCGAATTCTTTTCATTTACTGAATACCTGATGCTGTGTCATACCCCTGGCAAGAAATCAGCAACTAGAGGATGAGAGGGAACAGGAAGACGCACCTGTAAGACTTCACTCTCGGAGTCAGAGAAATCAAGCTGAAAAATATCCTACTGACTATGCATCTATATACCCTGACTCAGTTCTGTAGTTCTTAGCTACTCAGACTAAAAGAACATTCTCAACACTGTGTTGAAAGCTAGAGAGAAAAGAAACAGCAGGTAGGCTTAGGATAAATTGCCATTTCAAAAAATGTTTTTTGCTCCCAAGCAGATCATTTTCTGATATCAGAGTTGACCAGTGCCTAATATGTTTGGGTAGAAACTGGCAACGTTCATCATATAAAGGCTCCTTCTATGAATAACTGAACCTTGGCACTGTTGTGAAAGCCTAACTTTGTGCCCCTTGCTTCCAAAGAACAAAAGAGTCTAATCTCCTGTGGCTTTGTTACTAGTTACATCTGATTTTTGGAAAATTTTGGCCTTCTCCTTGCTCCTGCTTGGTAGATTAAGACACTTGGCTTCAGTATGGACTATTCCTTAAGGCAGGGAGGGAACAAAACTTTGCCACTGACTTCAGTAATTGACCTCTGATAATTTCAACCCCAGACTGTTAACAATTTTACTACAATCTTATGGGCCAGAGAATTCCTTACTTTACTTTTGGAAAAAGTTAACTTTCAGCTAACTCAAACTTGAACACTCTTAATGTGTGTTTGTGAGATATCCATATTCTGCTTATCTACTGTATTTTTTGCTCCATAATATGCACCTAGGTTTAGAGGAAAACAAGAAAAAATATCTGCCTCTGCCTCCCAGTATTCATCTGGCTAGTGTCCTTGCAGCAAACAGCCAACTGCCTCCTCCGTGTCTGCTGCCTCCACCGGAGAACATTGGAGCCTTTGCCTCTGAACAGCTGACCGGCGATTAGATCAACGTTCCAGAATACCGCCAATCAGCTGTTCCAGGCGGCAGGGATTGCTGCTGCCATTTGCCACTGCTGCCTGTCACCCATATTCGCTCCATAAGACGTACAGACATTTCCACCCACTTTTGGGAGGAACAAAAGTGTGTCTTATGGAGCAAAAAATACGGTAATCAACTACTTAATATGCATAAGATGCTCTCATTGAAATAAGCCTACCAGGACTCCTTCACCTCAGATTCTTCTGTAATTCCACTGTCGTATAGAGTATTGCATTGTTTGTTAAAAAGTAATCAGAACACAGCTAAAATTAAGCTTATTTATACTTTGTTGGCTATTAATGGAAAAACTAATTATTTGCTTAACTTTCTCTTCTTGAAAACAATGAGACATAAAGATGCTCAACTTAAATTAGATTGATTTGTGCATATGTAGATATTCCTGCACAAATGACGTTGAAGGGAACAGTAGCTATAACATAATATTTTATGGAATTGTAACCAGAAGCCTTCAAATATGGTATTTTTTAAAAACAAAGCTGTTATTGCACTCTACATAAAATTATCCTACCTTGAAGTTTTTGATAATAATTTTGCAAAAAGAAATTGTTGATCTTTTCTCATGCACTACAGTGATTTGGTCTTGCCTCACTAATTCCAATTCTTGTGATTCTCCAAAGATAGTAAGAATGCCAAACTATTATGTAGGTTTCTTTGGCTCTCGATTCTGTTACATTTTTAAAATGTATTATTATAAGCAAGTTTCAGATAAATTAATAACAAACCCGTTCACCCGTCTAATCATTCTGCCAAGTTATACATTAACAAACTAATCAAGATATCAATTTTTGAAGTCAAATCAAAATCCTTAAGCAAGTTGGAAGGAACACTATAATACATTTTAGCTAATCTAACATTTTAATGGAAATCTTCAGGGGCTGTGTGACAAATTGTAGGAAGTTATACAGTCCTTTGGTTGAGGTTCAGTTCTAATTAGTAGTCATAAATGAAATCAATGGAACATTCCCCTGCTGATCATACTTCTTTCTTTTTTTCATACTGCTCTGAATATTGCTCTAGATCAAGAATAAAAGGGGGGAAGTGAATATTGTTTATACTATTCTAAGAATTAAAGTTTCTGACAATATTAGTAACTTTTATTTAAACATGAGATTCTGTTCCATAGACAATATTTAACATTTAAAACAATTAATTTAAAACTTTAATGGAATCTCTCATATATACATATATGGTGTGTGTGTGTGTATCATAAATGTTAAATATTGTCTAGCCACAGATAAAATTACATTATGGAACAGAATATATATATGACAAATCCTTTAATT
>JANHFT010001446.1:570545-580856 GCA_032467955.1 Pseudoxenodon macrops
CCAACACTGTCTCAGTTACTTTGCTCCTCTTCTTTCATTTTGCTGTGTGCTGCCAGTTTTTCACTATCTTCATTGCTTAAATGAAAAGCAAACAGTTTGGGTCTGCATAGAAAACATGTACTTTGGTTTGGTCGTGGATTGCCTGAACCTGGTTATTTCATGCAAGAAATGATTAATGTACAGAATGTCTTGCAGTACCCTAATACTATAGTATAGCAAGTGTTTTGACCCACATAGTATTATCATGAGTATTACTTGCTTATACCCATTGTTATGTGGTATATGTACACAGAACACATGTAACATATTAGAATGGAGAAAAAATAGGATAATGCAGAAAAATAAGATTTTAATTGTTTTCGTAATGCTGCCTGCTTGTCTCTTATATCCAAAACTTGATCTCCTGCCTCTGTCCATTCAAACAATGGCACCCACAAACCATTCCTATTCTACATTCTAAAGATGAAAACAATTTCTAGTGATCTATCTGACTGTTCAGTCTTCTGATTCATTTCCTGACTTGTCAACTGAGCGTTTATGCTCATTGACTGACCCTTTTACAGTTGTATAAAATGTTCGCTCTATAATAATGTTCTCAAAACACTCAGATGCATTTCATGGGAAAATCCATTGCAAAATGCTTCCCTAATCAGAGGCATCAATTCCCATGACACCAATACCATTAAATGAGCACACTATTACAGTGTGCATGAAAGGGTCAAAAGGAAAATAAATAAATAAAATACAATTAAAATTGGAAGAGCTGTCTCCACAGCAACAGGAAAACACATAAAATTGTGAAAGTCATAGGGTTCTGTCAACTATTCATTGGTGAATTAGACTCCCATACTTTGGCGTCCTTCTTAAGAAACCAAATCCACTATATAATAGAAGGCAACAAAATTTCAGTATTGTAAAGATTGCTCTGATTTCCAATCCATTTCTGAGCCTTGCTGATTATAACATTTAAATCCTGTATTTCTGAAAGAAATATGAAAACAACTGAGACACACTTATAATTATGAAAGTTATCTTTCATAACTTGCCAAAACCTAAGGATGAAGGAAAAAATTCTTACTAGGAATTCTATGTAGTCTTTTCTGTGAGAATCTACCAACCATCAATGCCTTTTTTTTGTTCAGGCAGCTCTTTGGCCTGCGAAACCATAACTTAACACCACGTTCTCCAGATACATTGAAACTAAAATCCTGAAATTCTCGTATATGTATAGCTTTTGCAGCATCTTCTATATCTACAGCATTTGCAGCTTTGCGGCCTTGACATATTACCTGTTCTAATTTTTCTTTGTTGAGTTTTGTAAAAAATGATTTATGTTGTTATGTTCTTGATTTATTGTGTGGCCCACAATCCGGTTACTCTACTGATTACATGTTTCTCTAGATTTTACAATTAAAATTTCAACCTAAAAGTACTTTCCGAAATAGATACAAAACCCATATTTTATAATAATATGTGTAAAATATATTTAACTTCAAACGTGCATAGTCATATATGTCTTAGTACAATAGCTGAATATAATGCCTCAACTGATCAAAGCAACAGAACATGTGTGAACAGAAGTAAAGCTGGTTACAGGCTTAAAAATAATTTGATCTATTCCTGAAAGTAGCCAGCATAACTAAAACCTGCACAATGCACTTTCTTTCTTCTTTTTTAAAAAGCTATTCTTCAAGGACTCACTGTAGGAGCCAGTGATTTATGCATACTCCAAAAGCTTGGAACAAAACACTTTGACTGTTAGGCTGAAAGCAAAGCTGGACATTTCATGCCTGATACTTGGGAGATACAAGTCAACTCACAGATAAATTTTGTGAGGACTCTTATTCTAGTCATGCCTTCCTTTCCTAATTTCCCTTTTCACTGTTTTGTCTTCTTCACCTTTTCCTTGGGGAACAGCGTGATTGATAGCCTAATCCAATGACTGTATTACAGCTGCCTCAAGTTGGATTCTTTTCTTTATCATTAGCAGTTAGCCTATGGTTAAATTCACAGCACACTGCTTGGTACAACCCCTGAGATTTAAGGTTCTGGCCTTTTAGAAAATATTTAACATAAAATTGAAATCTTGACATACTCAGAACTCAGTTCTCTGTAAGAATTCTTTAATTAATCCAATGTACAGTGCCATTGTTACATATAATACCGTACAACAGTGAGCTACATCGAAAAACTTGAAAAGAAGTGCTGTCACATAGCCTGGGAATATCGACATCTAAAAGTCTGTTTTTCTCCAAGCAATATATGAATTTAAATATTTAAATTAATTTATAAGAAATGTGCAGGAGAGAAAAATACTCTAATGAAAACAACAGAGTTTTACTCTATTGGAAATAATGGCATTTGTGAAGGCAATCGAACACTAAGTCCCCAATAAGCAAACACACAATTGAGTCCTGCATGCTTAAAAATATGATGTGGAAGAATTCCATTGGAAGATAGATAAGCATAGTATTTCACTGCTATTCATTAAAGTGGCTGTTCTGACCCCTCCCCCTCCTTCCAGGCTTTTATATAAGGTTAGGGAAAAGATGCAGCTGTTTGACAAAGTCAACTTGTTAAAGTTTAATTTGCCTCTTAAAGCATCTGGAACTTTTTCTCCTCTTCTCCAGGCTGGCCTGACAGTCTGAAGGAAAAAAAAAAAGAGAGGCTGCTTTAATGAATGGCAAAGAAGTGCTGTGTTCGCACAAGCTTTGAAGCACTTTTCTCAAATTGTCTTCACACAGATAATAGTGTCCTGGATCATATAACAGATCAAGGATTAACCTGGTGTGTATGACAGAAACGTGCCAGGTAAAAAGACAGCATTATATGGGCTCATCTGCTGCCAACTGGGAATTCTGTGCAGGTGGGGTGCACACCTACTAGCTGGACAAGTAAAATTAACATTTGGGGATCAGCTCCTAACAACTCCATGGACACATAATTGCAGTGTTTTTGACAGTGTATTTCTCACACTGTTTTCTAGTGGAACACCTGACTTAGACTATTTCAAAAATGTCAAGGTGTTTTTTGGTCTTGAAATACTTTCATATTCTTATTGCAATATTACTGCTTTGAGAGGAGAAGCTCAGGATTTCATGACCTCTGCAAGTTTCACTCAGGCCATATAAAAAAAAGGACCACGAAGTAGATCATATCTTCCATTCGGCTTATCATATAGGGGTGGGATCCTGAAGGTAATTTGAGAAGCAGCACTTTCTCTTGGTGAAGGTTAGGTCAACATAGCTAACCCTACTTTAGAAGGTATGGTCCAGCTCCTGGCTGCTGATGAGCCCAGCTGAATTCCTGGCAGCTCTCTGGAATATTTTCTTAAGCCTGGCCAGATATCTTACCAAAGACCTAAATAGTGATGAGGGATAATGAAGTTTTCCAGGTGCTTGATATGGTAGTTCTATGATGGTTTTCACTCTTTATTTTTCTGAGTGTGATTAGCATATAGCACTAAAAAAAAACTTAGCTTAAATCTTTTAAGAATTGTTCTGGGGAAGGTGGTCCCACATAGTCCCACTTAATTTTCCGCTATATTAAATAACTAAATATTAATGGGGAAAATCCTATATTGACCATATATTAGTAGTAGAAAAGATCATTTATAAATTTGGATTTTGCTGTGACTAGGATGCTACTGGAAAGCAGTAGTTCTTCTGCTTTGCTACAAGCTCAGGGTTGGATATCTCAAGAGACTTTTGCACTTCTCTGAAACCATATAAGAATTGGTGCTAATTCCAGAGTCTGGCTTTCAGAGTTTGGGGATGGAGTTACATTTTCCATTAGGAACAAGCATGCAGCTTTAAAATTGTTCTGGAGGTAGTATTGGTACTGGATAGCCACATTATATCAACAGTGTATGATCTGATAAACTCAATGTTGGTTTATTCCATATAACAGCCTTTGAGAACATCTTGAAAATTGCAACTGTCTCAAGATTTGGCAGGAAAGGTAGAAAATCTTTCAGCAGGTGCCAAATACTCTTTATGGAAATAACTCCACTTAAGACCTGCATTAGAAACTCAATTCAGTGTGCTTATTATGGTTTAGAAAGCATGGTTTTAGCCCATATCACTTGAGGGATTCCCCCAGGGACTGTCTTGGTTTTTCAATAGTGCCTTTTTTGGCAGGTCTTCTAGGGATATGTTTAATTTCAGCTTCTAATTCTGCCTTTTCTGTGGTGGACCTAAATTATGGAACTAAGGCTCCTTGATCCAGTTTGAGGGTAGGCTTAACGTATTTTTTTTTTTATTCAGGTCATTTAAGGGGGTTTAAAAAATCATTTTAGCTGAGTTTTAATAATAATTATTATTGCATATAAATGTGAGTTGCCTGGAGCCAGTAACTGGAGTAGGCAGCGTATCATTTTTTAAAATAAAATAAAATATTGATAGAAATACAAAAGCTTCAGAAAGAAGCTAGCTGTGCTTATGATGAAGCTAATATATTGTAGTGAGCATGAGGCAGAATATCATCTTCTCAATTCAAGCTTCAGCAAGGAATTTACTGGTGGTATTAACCTCAGTTCTCCTTTTGCAAAATGGTAGTTAAGACTATCGGCATACCTTACAAGAATATTGTAAAAAAAAACAAAAAAACTTGCAATTATTTGTGCTATGTATGAACATCAAAACTGCACCAATGAGTAAATCTTAGTAACACTTTTATGCAATGTCCCAAATCACATTCTAATGCTCTACATTTTTAAAATGAAATCTTGATGGTGAGGGGGAGAGAACCTACAGAAAAGATTCCCTGAACAATGATAGCAAAGAAAATAAATAAATTAAACGACTATTAATGCAGATACTGGTACGTCGTCAAAGTCTGCCTGAATGACAGAAAAGCAAAAAACGACTGGCGTGATTACAATACTTAGCCCTATACATGTTATAAAAAAAATATTTAAGGACTTATTCTTAAAAAAACCAAGAATGGAAGGATTGGATCTGCAAACCTTTGCCCTAGTTCTCATTCAGTCGATGAGCTGCAAGCTTCTATGAAAATAGCAGCTCAGTCCCCGATGAAAAATTATGCATCTCATAAACTGCTATTCTGCTGAAATGTCAAGCTATGGCAGGGCTGTACCTCAAACTCCACCACTTGGCATTTTCCTTCTGTCTGCTTTGTTGCCATGAAGCAAACACGAACAGTGAGGATTAGTGTAGGGCAGGTAACAGGCAAGCTCACTGTCAAAAATCTATTATTAAGGCTCTGGTCTCTTTCTGCTCAGACCAGTGCGGGTGTGTGTGAGGTGTGTGTGTGAGGTGTGTGTGGAATGGAAGAAATGAGCCAGCAGGCAGGACTACCGTAAGAGAATAAAGCAAATTCTTTGTAAGTCTGTGTACATAATGCATGTAAATGAGCCGCTCTAATGAGTGAGCTCCACTTAAGAGAAATAATAGCCCCAAATTAAAATCATATCAGATTTGTGTTGCAGCCTTGCTCTGTGAGTAGGCTTTTTGTGGCCTTGCTCTGTAAAATAGGCTTTTCGTGTGGTCTCTTCTATTCTCTCTGATTTTCTCTCCAGGTGCAATTTACCTCCCACTAAAATAAATTGTATGAGCCCCATTGATTTTAACAGAGCTGAATTGTACCCTCTGCTCTTACACGCATGCATATCACATACATTTCCTGTCTCACAATAGCTAAATTTCGATTCATGTCTAATGACTACAGCTGACATCACATAATCAATAAACAACTTGTGATTTGGAAAATGTAAGCTCCTTCTCCTCCTCCTCCTCCTTTCACTGCACCCCATGAAGTCCTCACCAAGTGCTGCATCAGGGGGATCAAAACAGATGTGACTTATCAAATCCATTCAATCAATTTCTGGGAAGTTGACATATATGTTATCTATTCATAAAAACACTGTGAAGGTGTGTGTGTGTGTGTGTGTTTGTGTGTAGCTCCATTTAGGTATATCTATAGGGTGTTTGTGTGTGTTTAGGCGTTTGTGTGTGTGTACAGTAAATCACTTTTATGGTAGATTTATCAAGATTTTCCTGTAGACAGTTTAATTATATGATTTGTAAAAGAATTAAAGGAAAATATGGTGTATGTTTTTAAATGATTCATTTTCCATATGAAAACCGTAACAGGAATATTTTAGCTGCAATCTTTTATTTGAGATGATGGACAAAACAATTGTGTTTTATATATCTTCTGTCACACCATTTAAACAGGGAAATTGCTACTGAATTAGACACTTAATTTCTTTCCCTTTCAGCTTTACTTTATTTAAATAATTGCTTCTAAAACAAGACTACAAACTGGACAGAATTAAGTGTTTTTTAAATCCTACTGATTCCAATGTAAGGAAACTAATTGAAATTAGTGGAACTTAAACTTATTTAACTTGGGCTGAATTATAGGCTATCTCTTTTCACAGATACAAAGGGAAATGGATTGGAACTAGATGCATTGAGAAAAGTGTGGCTAATCCTATTCAGTTTCAGTCTTAATCTGCACATCCACAGGGGCCCTCTATATATCTAAAGCTCGGAGACACCATGATACTACTAGGACTCTTAAGGAAAGAATAGGAGAACTGGTTGAGGGAAAAGATGGAAGCAAAGGCAAGAGGCAAAGACAAGAATATTAGTTGGTGTCCCTTGGTGGTGTTCTGAATATACTGGGGGACTGGATAAGTAGGCCAAGACAGTGACAACATCTCATGGATAGTATGACACTCTTTTTATTATTTGTTCCATATGACTATGCACTTTTATTCTTTGTCTTTTTCTATAAAATTTGCTTATTTGGTTTTTTAATTTATTTTTTTTGGTTAGTACATAATCACTAAGTTCCTGAATGATTTCTCCAGATTCTCTGGAAACTATTCATATTTAAAGGATATAATTTCTTATTGAATATAATGAATGCTGTTTCAGTCTACAATTTTATTCGCCTTTTGCCATCTGGTATATGATATATCTCAGTTGCCCCAAAGTAATAATTCGAACATTCTGATTAGAATTCCTCCAGTAATTAATTTCCCCAATCACAAGAATGGATATCATAATTCACTGCTTGCTAGAAATTTTATCAACTTTTCCTCCAAATCTTTAGAAAGCATTATAAATACAATAAAGGACTGAAGTTTCCATGGATTTTTAAGAAACCTAATTCATGAAAAACATCTAGTTTGGTTAAAAAATGTATGGCACTGAATTTAAAACAAAATCTTTCAGCTGATATGTTTCTCCAATGCTAGAAAGCAGAACCCAGAAATAGGATCCACAAACATCTATTTTAATGGAATCGAATTATACTATTTGTGGAACATCTGTTTTAAATAAATTAAATTAGGTTTTGTTTTGAGTATTTGAGAAGCTCCAGGTTGATCTTATGAACTTAATTCTGTGATCTGTGCACACAATAGTCCAAAGATTAAGTATGGAAAGTACACACTTCTTTTCCCCATTAACTTAGCCACCAACATTATGCCCAAATAAGGAAATTTAGACTATATTCCAATTCATGTTTATCTGGGAATAAAACTTACTTAATCCAATGAGCCAATTTTATAGAATTATAGTGTTAATCACATGAGTTTATCAAGTCACAATATTAGCCAATTTGTAATACACAATCTGAATTAAGAGGGCTGATTTATCAAACAGCAATGATTTTTCCCACTTGGGAAAGGAGAGTTGATTGAAATCTCCATTCAATCATTAAATCCACTAAGTTTAGACACTTCTTTTACCCAATCTTATTGATAAAATTTGTGCAAAGACAAAATTGAGGTAGATTCACATAATATGCAAGATATAATTCTTATTTTAGGGTTGTTTCCTGTTTGCAAATGTAAAATATTCTTTTTTGGTGAAGAATATACTTGGCACAGAGCAGTGCAGTAGGTCTTCCTGGATCCATTATAGTAACTAATACCAAACATGAGCTTTAACATGACAATTAGAACATATTTAATCATCTTAGGCTAACATACCAGCTGCACTGCTAACCAGGTAGGAGTGGGTTGTTGTTAGTGATATATTCTAAAATACCGGTAAGCTGTTCTGTTATTCTAATGACCCATATAGTAATATTCAACTTCTTTCCCTATTGCATTGCTTTACCTTTCTCTCGTTCTTTTCTGTGAATGGGAATAATTGAGGTTAGATGAAACAGAGGAAGAAACAATAGAAGAAAACAATAGAAGAAAATTGGCTGGATTGGTGCAGTTGCCCCATCTGCTGCCTATCCTTGCCCTTCACGGAGAATGGTGGAATGGGTATAGAGCTGGCAGGAAACAATTGGCAGCAATATTCACTTGGAATCCATTTTTTAAGACTCACCTTACATTTGGATATTTATTTACAGACTTGTGTCCGTGTGTTCTTTAATCATTTACACTTTTTATACATTAAAATAGCTTTCATCCAGAGAATTCCACTTACAGGGCACATTAATAAGATAATAAATAAGCACCCTCACAAGTTGAATGTGGTGAATTCTGACCACCTAGCATTGCTAATTGTTTAGGGCAGTGGTTCTTAACCTTGTTGGAGGTACTGACCCCCACCAGTTTCATATGCGCATTCACCGAACCCTTCTTAATTGGAAAAATAAAATATATTTTTTTCAAATTCAAAACATAGGTATATATTTAGGTACATAGCTGTGTGTATTGACCTCCGCCGAACCCGCGAGACTGACTCACCGAATCCCTGGGGTTCGATCGAACCCAGGTTAAGGGACTTGCAAAGCAAGTCATTAACTCTTAACCAACTAAATTCTTTTTTTTTTTATGTTGCTAAAGCACAAGAATCAAACTGAAGCCCTAATATTTGTTTTGAGTTTTCAAATGTGCTGTTGGAATCATGGGACAAAATTGCTGGTTTACTTTTCCTGTCTGTCTGTTCAATGCTCAAGTTATTAAGCTGCCTTTTTGACCTTGGCTCAACAATCTTCAGAGATTGTTGCTGTAGCTTTGACTTTTCAATTCAGCACTTGCACCAAACCATACAGAGCAGAAATCATAATATGCAGTTCATTTGGAACCACAACTTCCAATTCTGGTTCGTTGGTCATTAGCAAGCCATGATTTGTCATTGCAGGTATTATTCCAAACCACCATTACTTCTGTTAATCATAATTTCATGTGTTATACAAATAGAATGCAAATCATATTATGAAGGATAAATCAAAATCCCAATGTTATGCTCTGACCATATAGAAAAAGATTTCCTTCTAGAAAACTCCAGAAAAGAAATTTTTATGTATTTGTTTGTGTATGCAAACGTACAACTTTAACCTTTTCTTCGTGTCACAAACTAACACTTGTGGCATCAAGGGAATGTACTTTGAGTGTTTGATGATTTTTAAACTCTGAGGTTAAAAGTCCCCTTTTGATATTTTAAAAAGTGCTACTGAGGATGAGGGATAGGCTCCGATAGATAAATAAAGTTGTTAAAATGTGGGGTTGATGATCTGATTGACTACAAAACAGTCAGAAGACCACCAAGAAGCACTGTTAACTTTAGACTTCCCAAAAAAGGAAACCCTGAAAACCTGGTACAAGTCCTTTGCTTCCTTATTTTTCTCTCTGGCCTATGTAGAATTTCTTAGAACTAACCGAAAAGATTTTAAACAACTCCACAACGTGCAATGGATGCAAAGCTTTAGCCAGAGGTTTTGTTTTTTGTTTTTTTTGTTTTTGGGTAGCCTGTTTAACAGGCAGAGTTTTCTGCAGGAAAGAACAACACATTTGCTGGATTGATGTGATTATTTCTACTAGGAGTAGCTGAAAAAAATGTCCTTAAGCTAGAGTTCATGAATAACAGCACTAACAGCAGTAAAAACAATGTTCTATATTAACACCACTGCATTTGCTAGGCAGCAGTGTTCAACAAATCAACAAAAACTATCATCATTTTAGCATACACCCTAGAAGCTCAACATCACAAAACACAGGTTCATACCCACAGTGCATACTGCCCACACACTCAATTTCCACAAACACAGCTTTTACATTTATATTTTACAACCTGGTAACTTCGCCGACATTTAACAACACCTGCAGTAAAGCACACAGTGTGTTTACAAATGCATACCTTTCCATTTGCCTTATGGCTACTTATGTATAAAAGAAAGCAGAAAGCATAATACAATGTGCACGTGAAGACCCATGCATGGTATCTTCTCTATAGCAAACAAGTACGGTATTTGTAGGAAAATGGGTGGGAAGGAGGCAGACAACAGAATGGCAGACAGACAAATTACATATATATATATATATATATATCTTTTCAACAAGCCACACAGTATCTTCTCTGGATGAAGATGTAGCAG
>JANHFT010001447.1:25831-39322 GCA_032467955.1 Pseudoxenodon macrops
TTTTCACGGCCCTCTTTTTGACTCATGCAGTGTACAGGTCCTCAATGGAAGGCAGGTTGGCAGTAATTATTTTTTCTACAGTTCTGAGTCATGATTTGGCAAAATGTTTGTTCAAACCAGCATATGAAAATATAACTCAATGATAGCCCAATAAAAATGTTCCTAAACAATAGCTTATTATTTATCCTTAAAAATAAAATATGGTAATATGTTGTATATGACTACCATCTAGCTGCTGGCATTTTAAATGTATCCTATCCAACTTATTTCAAGATAATTTCACATGATACATAAAATTCAGTGACATTTGTATGCTTTATTTATTTCTATTATTGGTCTCACAATCAGACAGATGTTTAGACTGTTTAGAATTCTTCCAAAGGTTCTGGGATTGGCAGATGTTGTTTGATGGTGTTAAAGTTTTGTCACAGGATATAAGCAGTTTTATGTAAAATTGTGTTTTGCAATTGACTGATGATGATTTTGTTAATGCTAATGGTGTTTAAGTGATGTTCCACTTGTTTTGATATTGCATCTAAGTGTCTAGCATAGGAAAATCAGAAGTCCAAGCAGTTCAAATGAATACAAAGGTTTATTGCAAGCTTATGTTCTCTACAAGAATCTGAACTACTAATGGGAAAAGCAAAGTGGTGATTGATAAGTGTCAATGGAATTCAATGTGAGCTGGACTTAGATTTCTTGGCATAATGGAAAACACACTTTCTGGTTAATGCTGATAGACTCCAAGTAGTTAATCTCTTTCATGAAGACTCATTTTTAGCACTACGTTGTCATTACATTGCTTCCTCTGTCAACAATACTGAATTAGTCAGGCCATGCTTAGCAAGCATCAAAAATATCTGCCAGGCTATCTCATCTCCTTTCCATAGAAATCTGAAGCTGTATGGAAAAAAATAGAATCACTGCTCAACACTGTCCTAATTTACAGCCAAGATATTTTAATGGAGTTTGGACTGAACAAATGGGCTACTCTTACAATTATCAGGGACAAAAAGGTGAAAACTGAAGAAATAACGTGCCCTCTGAAAATAACATCAATGAGCTGACAAAATAGCAACAATAGTGCTTTGGAATACCTGCAAGAAATATCATTTACCTGTAATCAAGAACTGATAAGATCATAAAATAGACTAAGTAGCAGAAAATTAAGAAGCTAAAGTGCTTTGGGACAAGCAACCTCCACAAAATAATCGCACTGTAGTTACCATGTACAAAAATAAACTACCATGTCTTTTTTCCAACTGTTTGTTGATCAACTCCAAAAGCAAAACTTCTGGTATCAATTATATATTGTTTAAAATCTTCTGAATCAGTGTGTGTACTTGAATCCAGATTTTTACTCATCCACCAAATATGATAACAATTTCCCTTCTTGTAATTCACACTTCCAATATAAATCTGAAATGTCTTTATAAATTCTGGACAGCACTGACTAATGATAACCTCATTTTATTCCAAAAAAAATCTATTTAAGATTATAATCTAGTGTAAATTTCAATCCTTTCAAGAATTATTGAATCAATGGTGATACTATTTGTATCACTTGTTTTTAATTGAAATTCATACAAAATTCATAAATAACTGTTAATCTTTAGACTTGTGTAGCTAGCATTTTAATTGTTCTTAACAACATAGCCATTTTGTATCTTATATATTAAAGGATTGCATTTAGAATGAGTGATTTTGCCTCATGGATGTCTTGTGAACTTTCTACAAATGGAATATTCAAGTTAGATTTATGAGTGCAATTTTCTTATGTAGAAATCCTTGTTCCTTTTATTATTTTCAGTACAATTTTCTTCATGATTACTTTGTACCAGAATCTTTGTGGCTGTCATCAATAGACATTTATGCTACAGTCGCTGGCTTCAATTGTCCCAGAGATATTATAGCTGAAAAAAGGAAGGGACTGAAAAATGGGTTGCTAAGATGATGTAAATTAAACTGGAAATAGATGTGTGATAAAAATAATGCCCAGGATATAAAAGAATGCTCATCACAGTCTGAGATAATATTCATACTTCACTTATGAATTGGGATATTCTTGGCTTTAAATCTACTTCAGCAATAAAATCGTTAACTGATGTACAGAATAGACAGATTTTCCAATGTTAAAAAAAGGCATATTAATTACTTAGACAATATTGATATTTAGTGTTATATTAATTGTCAGATGAATTATTATTAATAAGAATTTTTATTTTGCTGTTTTGTCGAATGACTTCCAGAACTACTAACATTACTATAATAGTAGAAAACTTAAAAGCTTAACAACTACACACACATCCACACACACACACACACACACACAAAATAGGGAAAAACAGGAAAATAAGACAGCAGTCACCAACTAATGATCCATGGACCACTGGTGGTATGCAAGAAAAATTTAGTTGTCCATAGAAAAAATATTTCATTTTTTATATTGCACTAAATCAGGGGTCCTCAAAATACAGCCCCTGGGCCGGATATGTGCAGTGAACATTTGTGTTGCTGCATAGAGTCTCCCCCTTCGGGGTCTTTTTGTGCTGGCCGGAGAGGGGGGAAATTCTGACTTGGGGTCTGCTTCAGCCTCCTGGTGCGAGGCTTTGGGGGAAGGCTGGAGGGAAGAACCACTGGTGGCAAAGAGCCGGAGGGCCTTGTTCCAGTGGGACAGCATCATGGCCTGGAATTGTCTGACCTCCCAGTACCGGTACTTGGCCTTGCACTTCTGCAGGTCTTTACTCTGCTTGGAAAGCCTATGTTTGTAGTCCTTCTGCTGAGCCTCCTTCTTGGTCAGATCCCATTTAAACTGAACCAGCTGTTTTGTCAATTCTTTCTTCTGGTGGCTGCTTAGCTCCATCAACTGCTTCCTGTTGAGACCCTAAAGAGCCCAGGCAGGGAGGCGACGAGTGGCTGGGAGGGGAGGGGCAAGTAGAGCCCCGCAAGGCATCCCTCGATGCGAGTGACATTGAGTTAGCCATGCCCACCCAGTCACATGACTACCTAGCCATGCCCACCCAGCTGGTCATTAGGCAGATCATATTAGTGGTCTGCGGGATTTAAAATTATGAATTTAGTGGTCCCTGAGGTCCAAAAGGTTGGTGACCCCTGAAGTAAGCTAACTCAGTGTTTTGAAGATCTTATAATTTACAATTTGAATTGGGAACTTTTAGAAAAGAAGTTAAGTAGAGTTGATCTCCCACTACAGGCAATATTTAGGCTCTCCATTCCATTTTTCCTATCTGAGGAAATCAAAGTAAGAAACTCTGCTGGCCTTCCAGATGAGCCAACAAACTCCCTACCCACACCCACCCCGGATTTATTACATCTCTCCCTTTTTATTCAAATCCCAGCTTCTTATCTTTTCTAGGAATCCTTAATCCTTTAATCCTTTTTTGCTTAAACGAATATTGAGTTTATGCAACCGCATTTGTAAAATGTATTCCTGGATCAAGTTACCTCTTCTATTTTTCCTTTTTTGCTGTTTATTATATTTGTCTTTCTTTCCATCACTCTGTGATGTCTTTCTTGCTTCCTATTGTCTTTTGTTTAAATTACTGTAAAGTACAATCTATTGCTCCACAGATGATTTCTTGCTCTCTGTCTAATAAAGGGGATTAGGTCTGTATAAATATGTCAGATATTACATGTATACATACCAATCAAAGTATTTGCTTTTCAGTTAAGCAACATTATGCAAACCAAAGAAAAGGAGTAAGAAATAAGCCAAAGAAATTAAAGAAGTAAGAAAAGCAGGAATAAGAAAAGGAAATCTAGTTAAATGTAGTTAATATCATTCAAACTATGTTTATTTCTGCCAGGTCTATTCACCATTTTATGCATTGTACTTTTTTCTCTAAATTTTTCCTCTTTTCCTCTCTCTTGCTCTGTCTCTCTGAGGATTGCATCCATTCCACCCAATTACAACTTTCTCAGTCCTCTTTTCAACCCATTCCCTTTTCTTTATATATTTCTTCTGCAGTTAGATCCTCATTATATGATCAAATTACCTTCTTTGGAACTGGTCATTCACTTTTATACTCAGTCCATATTCATTCAACACTAATTCATACTTTACCATATTTCTACATCTTTTACACACACCTCTTAAGTAACCCTTTCCTACTACATACAATTTCAAGTTTTAACTTAAATACATATTTTTCATGTCTACATAAAAAAAGTACAGACATTATGCTATCCAATTTTTTCCCACTGGCATTTGTACTACCCATTTTTCAAGAATAATCTACCAATTATCAGGCCCTCGTCGGAGCCTGAATCCACGGAGGAGGCTGAGTTGGAGCTGGGGCCAATGGAGATCGAGAGGGCAGCCTCACGGGCTTTGAAGGAACATGGGGAAGAGCAGGATGAGGCAGCCCCGTGCCCCTCGGTCTTGGGACAGCTTGCCAGCAGGGAGGAATGGTGGCAGAGAGAGGACAGACAGTGGAAATCAGAAGCAATGGAGCTCAG
Organism: Pseudoxenodon macrops; assembly: GCA_032467955.1. Lineage (NCBI taxonomy): Eukaryota > Metazoa > Chordata > Lepidosauria > Squamata > Pseudoxenodontidae > Pseudoxenodon > Pseudoxenodon macrops. Next base: position 30,308 of record JANHFT010001447.1, read on the forward strand.
GTGATGAGCAAGGACCGCCCCTTCCTGATCCCTCAGCACCGAGAGTGGAGAGGAGGCAGGAAAGGCTGACCTGATGACTCAGGAGGGGAGCACCCTGCTCCTCTTCACAAGGCACACCTGGGGACTGAGACTTATGGAGACGCTGTGGGGAGGGGCGTTTGTCAGGAACAAATGCTGAATTCGTGGAGTTTTGTGTGCCGTTGCTGATGTCTGCAGTTTGCAGGATTCATTGCCTTATTCCTTGCTTCGTGGACTCACTGTCTTATTCCGTGCTTCATGGATTCATTGCTTTGTTCTTTTGCCTCGTTGGACTTCTTGCTTTGAAGCCATTGTGCTAACAGAGGCTGCTGTGTGTGCGTGAGAGAGTGCTTTGCTCTAGGGCTTGCCATAAATATGGGAGTGTTTGGGGAAAGTTGGAGCAATAAAGGGGAATTCTAACTATTAGTTGGCTGTGTTGCCTTTGTGCCTTGTCCTGGGTCATCATATCAATGTACACAAATTCATTTACTTGCTTCTAGTTTTGTCACCATTTTGTACAATGTGAAATCGTTGACTTCAGTGTCCTTGTCCATCACAACTTCCTGTGATGCATTCATTTTCAAATTTACATTTCTTATTGTTTTATGAAAGCTATGTAACATTTATTGCAAATCAGTTAGCCTCTTGACAGCATATATAGAAGTGCAGCACATTCCTATCTTCAACTAATCAACACATTTAAGATCAGCATGAGCATTTCTGTTAAATTTATTTGTAAACCCACAGAAGAACCAAAGGGATATCACATTATTCTCCTTCCCACTCAGCGTTGAGCTACTTTATTTTCAAATATGCTTTAGTTTTATTAAAGACCATTTTTATTGCATTTGTCATTCAAACTTCAACTCCATATTCACACAAAACTTTTCATCGTGGAGGCTTATGTTTACTTTACTAAATAGTTTCATTAAGTCAACAAACATGTAATAATTTCTTACATTCAAATTTCTTCAGACAACTGCTGAAAAGCAAAAAACTGTCTGCTCATATCCAGCCCATATTGCACTTTCCAAAGTTTTGCTTATTTTTATTACTTTCTTTCAGAATTTTGATAAACAGCACTTTCCAGAAACACCAAGTAACTTATCTGCCTCTAGATATACACACATTTCTCTTTGTATAGAACATCTAGGTTTGAGTTCTTCCCATTTTCAGATACAAATGTACCTACACACACACACACACACACACACACACACACACACACACACTGGGGAGGATGGCAGAGAGAGGAGAGAAAGAGAGATGGAGTAACAGAGGCACTCCAAATGTCTCTGGAGATTCTCAATCATTGAAGTCATCATTGTCCTAAATATGCTGTTCAAAAGCAGGCAACTGCTTTTCTTGTTTTTCACCCCTTTTGCTTCTCATCCAAGAAGCTTCTTCAGTTTTCCTTCATTTTTTTCTTCAAGGAAGAAAAAAACCCAAGAAAATCCAGTTGTTCTTTGAACATCACTTTTGGGAGAGGCATTCCAAGTGTCTTTCTTAATTTATACTATCCATAGTTGCACTGTTTTCTTTCTTTTTTTCTTTTTCTCTTTCTTTCTTTCTTTCTTTCCCTCCTTCTTTTTTATATCTTTCTTTCTTTTTTTCTGAGGTGCATAGGTGGGTTGGAGTTGGGCATACAATTTATAACAATAATTTCAACTCTACTTTTCAATTTACTATTATCATCCTAATCCAGATCTCTAAGATTGTCTTTTTAGTGCATGCTTACTTTATCATAAATCTTTTTATCTTTTTATCACTTTTTTGTTTTAATTTCATGCAGTCTGCCAGAAGGTCTCTCTTTAGTTGTCTTCAACCCCTTTGAAAACAAGTTTTTGAGTTCTTTTTTAATTCATACAAATAGCTTTGGGTTTTCTCTCTTTTAATTTTAATCTTCTTTATGTCTTTGATTTCAAATCAAAGAATCAAATCTTTTTGTATCTTTACATGTAATAAAATACTGAATATCTGTCCCATTTTTATTTTTGCTATTAACCTTTCTCTTACATTCATTTTTTCCTCATGGATTACCTGATTACATAAAAAAAAAAACCATACTCCTGTTTAGCATAACTCTAGATATATTATTCTAAAAACCTTCTAAATCATCTTTCTTATGGACAGTTTCAACTTATTCTGTTCAGATATTTATATTTTTCCAGATAAGAAAACTCCTGCTGTGAATCTATTTTCATTCCTGGAATCCTTCACTAAATGTCATACTTTTTTCATGATAAACAATTATATTTGATTTCCTTTTTCACATGTAGGAAAACACAAATAAAATTCTGTTTAAACCACAAAAACATTTTGCTGAAGAGTCAACTTTTTCAAAAATTTATCTATTTCTGGAAAGCCTGATCACTTTTTCTGACTTGTCTTGTTTTATTCCCCACATCCATTCATGTCTAACAAAATGTTTTCTTTATATATGCTTAGATTGTTGCAATTCCTTTTCTGAAATTCATCTTTGTTCAATTTTCATCATTCTTTGAAGCACATAGATAATCTTCACTTAATGACAACAATTGGGACTGGCAATTTGATTACTAAGCAGCAAGGCCATTCAGTGAGACATCACATGATCATAACTTATGATTTTACTGCTAGCATCTCCATTGACTCTGCTTGTCAAAAGCCAGCTGTGAAGTACATAAATGGTGATTACATGACTGCAGGATGTTGGGATGGTTATAATCACTGACAGTTGTGAAATGTCTGAATCTCAGTCACGTGACTGAGGTAACACCATAAAAATCATAAATGTGAAATACAGTCATTTTTTTAGCACTGTTGTAACTTTGTAATAATATATAATAACTTAGATGACATCAATTATCTTTTTTGACATACAAGTTAGATATTTCATTCAATACTTATAAGATAGTCATGATCTCTCTATTCCATTTCTACATTCTTCCTATTTGGTACCATATTAGAATCAAATTGTCTGTTTAAGGATAATTGCTATTATACTTTATTAATATACTCCAGTTCCAACTCACATGTTGAATTTGTAAAGCTGAGCAAGTCTGCTCCCATAAATAGACCATGTCGAAAGTAGACATTGTGTCTTGATACCACTCATCAAAATGCCAAGTAGACTGCTTTCCTTACTTGGCTGCTTCACTTAAATATAAATGTCTTCTGTATATGCTTAGAAAGCTATGGAAAGTCAGCAAAGTAACGGCTATAAGGTATGCAGTTACAGTGCTAGAAGCAGAGCTATCTTTTACAGGATACTTTCTTGAAGGCTATATCAAAGTGACATATATCCTGAGAGTTTTTCATAAGTCTATAAATTAGATCATGAGGCCAGTCTTGAACTGATGTAGCACTTATTGCATGTCATTCCAACTCATAGTTTCTCAGCTGCAGGGCCCATTTAAATACAAGAGATCCAAATTCATTTGCATTTCATTTAGTAATCAATTACAGCCTTGTGCAATAGCCTGGGAGACAGGAGGGAGGGACAGATACATTTTTTTCCCTTTTCTGAACAAATGTCTATTTTTTTCCACCAATGCTTCAAATTGCTAAGTGGTCTGAAAGGCAAAGAGCATAGCATGTTTTTTTGTTTTTTTTTGCAGAAAGGTCTTTTTAACTTCCCAATTGCCTAGCAAATTACTAATGACAATTTCCAGAAAATGTATCCCAGATTCTCTAACCTATTGCTACTTGTGTCTTGATCTTATGCCTTTTGCCAGACAGAATTCATCAATATAAAACAAATTCTTAAGAGGGTAATTATAATGGATGAATATTGCAGCTGTCTAGAATTGGTTCAGATTTATTTCATTTCAGGGAAAAAAACACCTCTCTGTACCCTCATATAGGACTCATATTCTGCCAACAATCCAATATCCTTGGATTATGTAAAACTATGTTGTACATAAATTGGACAAATTAATGCAATGCAGGAATATTTTGTTTTGTGAAACAGAAGAAGAACTACCTAAGGAGAAATGGTCCTTTGATAGAAGCTTAACTAAATTTACATTGAGTCTTTGTTTAACAATGGCTTATTAAATAAAGAATACTTGTGCAGTTTACACAATGTTATAAATTATAAACTGCTGTTTAAAAATGTAATCATTGGGTTCACACACAGTATGCCAAACCAAAACCAAATCAATCAAATGTGAGCTTAAAGCATCTGTGAGGTGAAAGGAACTTACTCTCACATAAATGGGATTAAAACTGTATTTGTAAATCCCTTCCTCAATTTCAAATTAATATTATATTATTGGAGAAAACAACCTTTTCTAACCCTCTGGGTGAATGGCAGATTTAAGCTTCACTTTTTGACTTTTTCCCCCTAGCTTTGAGTATAAATCATTATTATACAAATTTATTTAAGGAAAGACTTTCTACTTTGTGTGAACCTGTTTTGTAATTCTCCTAGAGTGGGTATAGGAAGGTATTTTGTCTTTTCCCCCCTGTTATATATTTCCTTGATCTTCAAAGAAGATTGAAGGAAATTTAAATGTCTTTGGTGTGAAGCCTCTCCATAATACCATCCTTTACAGCTGCTTGGGGCTGCTAATTATCGAAGCAAAAACTGATCTAATTGCAGCTTTCCTGTGTTTTCTTATTTTTCCTTCTTTCTATGGCTACCTGGAAAAATTATGCTATGAAAAGCAGACACATTTTTAAAGAAACTACATTAACTTGACAAATGTATTAAAATGAAAAGTGAATAGTCAGGACTGAGTGCAAAATAATTTTTATATCATATATATACCAACTGTCTATTTATTCATTTCTATTTTAACATATTTAAAATTGGCTGACATTTTAACAAGAGACCTTATCAGCTGTTCTTTCATGTGGCAAATATACAAAATCATATTTAAACTACTTTACTGTGTGGGTTAACATGTTTAGTGTTTAACATATGCGGAAGTATAGCAATTTTTAACTTGATAAACATCAATTAGCACTTCATTTCTATGAGTGCCAAGTAAATGTGATAATGATTTGACTTATAGCCAAGATTAATAAAGAACTATGCAATGTTATGTATTCCTCTATTCTTTGAATAGTGAAAAATCCAGGAACAATGGTGACATGTTATATTTAATTCAAATAAAATAAAAAGTGTAAGAATTGTGTCTGTCTACTATTAGTTTTACACACATATATACTCTCACATATAGTACCGTATGTATAGTGTGAATTGAATTGACACCCCATTGTTCTGCATAATTACTGTTTCAGTCAATTATTAATTTTAATAGAATCACAGAAAGGAGCCTATAATTTCCTCTGCATAATTTTCCATCCCCCCTTTCCTTTAAATAAGCAATCATTTTTATGTGGTGCACATTACATATAACATTGTTTTTTTCTGCCTGCTTGTAAGTTCCCTCCACACTGTGTCTATTCATGAATGTCATCAAACAGGACCTAGGAAGCAGGCATTTTCAAATTTTGTCCCCATATTTTGGAAATCCATGCCTATGGAAATCTAGCCTACTCACCTGGTTTTGCTATCTAGTCCAAGGGGAAGCATGTGTCAAAAATACTTTAATTCTATTGCCAGAAACATGACTTTATAACCTTTACGGTGTTGCTTGGTATATTATTATTATTATTATTATTATTATTATTATTATTATTATTATTATTATTATTATTATTATTATTATTATTATTATGCCAAATGTTTAGCTTAGATTTGGCAATTTTACCTACCTATCAAGTCTATTTGAAGGATTGGAATAGATAGGTATTTTAATAATATTAAAAGTATTTAGGGCCTAGAACTAAAACTGCCTTTCAAAATTGATTGGTGATTTTCTCAATCCTGATGGTGCTCAAATAATACTCCAGATATTTTGAAATTGCAACCAAGGTGCATATTACTATTAGTGATATCGTTCTTTTATCACAATTGAAACCCTCCACCTATGTTGCTGAAGGAATACATTCCACTACAATTGTACAGTCATTCAGATGTCCAGACTGTATTTGGCATTTATGTCCACCTATTGAATCCTTCCAAAGGACGTGGGATAGGCAGATACCCAGGGGTGGGTTCTAATTTACCTTGCCGGCGGTTCACTGCCTCCCGTGCCACATCGGGGGGAAAAATGTTTTTCAAAAAAAAAATTTCCCCAAAAAAGATGTTGGCACCCACGGAACAACAGAACCAGCTCCGTGACATCACCAGCGGCCTACTACCTACTCGGTAGAACCAGTCCGAACCGGTAGGAACCAACCAATGCAGATACCATTGTTTCATAATATTAAAGGTATTGCTGCAGAATGTAAGCTGTTCCAAGTAATTGATGATGATTATGTGAATGTATATGGTGTTGAAGTGGTGGTCCAGATGTTTTGTAATTTCACTCAAGTACTAATAATACTTTGCTTTATTGTTATTATCATCATCATACACACTACAATGTGAAATCATAGCTGCCGGTTCTTTAACTGGAGTTGGCATTCATAAGTAGTGAGTTCTTCCCAAGAGCCTAGGATGTCACAGTTATCCATGTAGTACGTTTTGCATATCCAAGCAGTGTAGCCTTTTGTAATTGACAAAGGGAAATTTTGCCAATGTTTAGATTTCGGAAGTGCCTTCCAAGACTTTTTAATATGGCACTGAATGTGCTGCTAACATATAGGTCATTACCACCAGTTTATGCCATAATCTTTCAACTTCAATTTTCAGATCATGATACTTTATAATATTCTCCAATTCTTTGCCTTCTATTCTACTATCCCCTGGACTTGAAAAATCAATTATCCACACTTTTTCTTCTTTACAGTCATAGTTAAATATGGTGCATTATGTGCCAAGACTTCTTCAGTTTATATTTGGAAATCAAACAATATTTTAACCTGCTCGTTTTCAATTACTTTCTCAAACTATTATGTCCTCCAAACCTTTATTTCTGGCACATGATAACTTTGATAGATGTTCCAGTAAATCATTTTGATGTCTGTGTTACGTTATTACTTATAATCAGTTTACAGAATAATAATAATAATTCAGAATTCTTATTTGGAAACTATAATTAATATATTAATGTAAGCAACAGAAAGAAGATAGAGTTGACTTTGACAATGGATTTGTTAATTATCCCTTTCTGAAGTTTTCAAATTTACTTCTACCTTTGAACATCTACATTAGGAAGTATAACATTTTGTGACTTAAAAACTACACTTTTATTTTTAAAGAATGAATATAAGAGGGCATCAAGTAAGTTAGTATTTTGGAAAGTGTGAGAATTTGTTTTGTTTTAAAATGACATTATCTCACTATCCTATAGTAGAAACCTGTCATATCCCTTCCAATAGATCATGTTTATATCTTATACCTTTAAAAAAGTAAACAGCCCAGTCAGGTTAGATAATGAGTGACCTGCCAAATGATTTGAACATAAATCATTCCTCATAATTTTCCATAATGACAGGTGTGATAGAGTTTGTTAAACAACTTCTGAAATGCTGTCAATTTTTCTCTTCCTATTATTATATGCATAATAGTCTTATATTATTGTGGCCCCTATTACTACAAGGAATTACTTGAAAGAGAGAAGTTGATCAACTATTATGCCTTGGTGAAAAATGATCTTCCAACAAATCAGCAACTATTCAACTTTGGTTGAAAGATGATACCATTATGATCAACTTTCAATATCCCTTTAATTCTTAATTCTTCTAAAATATGCAACTTTTAGGTAGGCAGGCAGGCAGGCAGAAAAATAACAAAGCCAAGAGAAACTAAATAGAAAATACTGAAAAGGAATGATATTTAGAAAAATATCTAAAAATAAATAAATTATGAAAATAATTAAAAGATATGTTGAATAGTTACTTCCTTGAAGACACATATTTTAGAATTCAGTGACTTACTCAGTTAATTGACTTCTTTCCTGCAGAAAGAAAGATTGCTGAAGTTGATATTTGCTTATTTCCTGGTCCATTAAAAGAAGCTTCCAGACACTACTGATACAACTTTTGTCCCCATTAAATCTACTATTAAATTAGTGATACAAATAGACAGCCATGTAAAATATTATTGCATTCTTTGACTATTATAGAGAAGGTCAGCTATTGTTTGAGAAGGTCAGCTATGGGTCTCAGTTTAATTTTATTCATTGTTACTGTCAGATTTGGGTAAAAGAGAGATCATGGAAAAAGGCTACCAAGGTACCTACTTTTCCATGAGCCCAAGAAGGTTCTACTATTCCAAAAACATTTGTGCTCATCTTATAGAAATAAGGCTACAAGCTGTTTTAAACCAAAAGAGATATCCTTGCAAAGTGCAAATTTTAAGTCTAATTAAGAATTGCAGTTTAGGTGGATGGGAGCAGTAAATAAAGCTACAGAGTTTATCTTAACATACTTTTTCATTTGCCCCCAAGATACATAATTTTCAGAAGAAATCCTGCTCTTTGTGCCATTAATAACATTATTTTAGTACTTTGTGTTCATAGCTTAACCACTTCATCAAATAAACAATGATTTCTTATATCACAGAACCACTGAACGTAGATTCCATATTACCTGAGCCAGTATGGTCAGGACTCATACACTTTCCAATCAAATATCAAATATAATTATTTTATAAATAGGAGTTCAATTTTATTCTTCTCTTGTTGACATTTATTCCAAATGCATTTTGAATGTGTTACACTAAAAATGGAGCATAGAATGACATTGCAAATATTTTTACAATGTATTAACATTTAATTCAATTTTGGATTTGTAGTCAGAATGAAATTATAGCTATTGTTCTCCCTTTTTTGCTTTTCAAGCTAAGTATCCCTTTACAAGCGACATTTAGTATTTTCATTCAGCTCTTGACATGAATATAGAATAACAGAGTTGGAAGGGACCTTGGAGGTCTTCTAGTCCAACTCCCTGTTTAGGCAGGAAACACGACACCACTTCAGACAAATGGTTATCTAACATCTTCTTTAAAACTTCCAGTGTTGGAGCATTCACAACTTCTGGAGACAAGTTGTTCCACTG
>JANHFT010001447.1:47714-58371 GCA_032467955.1 Pseudoxenodon macrops
ATAAATAAATAAATAAATAAATAAATAAATAAATAAATAAATAAATAAATAAATAAATAAATAAATAAATAAAAATACCTTGACTTGGAACTCTTCCTGCAATTGAAGTTTTTTGGAGCATCTTTAGAGGTAACTGAACTTTAAAAAGTTCTGTAAGAAAGAACTAAAACTTACTAAGTGGTGATATCATTATTGAATAATAACTAAAATCTGTTTGCAATGATTGTAGCTGATAGATTGAAAATAATTTTGCATGAATTTGGTTAGAAGGAACAACATAGATTTTTATCTAAAAGACAATTAAAGGATGTCAGAAACACATTGGACATTTTGAAGTACTTGAGAAATTCGAGTTGATCTTAGATGCAAAAAAGGCCTCTGACAATTTGAAATGGGATTTTTTTTATTTTATGTCTGAAAGACATACATTTTGGAGATAACTTTATGAAATGGATAAGATCAATCTACCATTTACAGAAAGCACAACTAGATGCCAAGCATCAAAATTTTGATCACATGACCATGGGGATGCTGCCAGGGCTGCAAGTGCGAAAAATGGTCATAAGTCACTTTTTTCAGTGTCATTGTAACTTTGAATGGTCACTAAACAGTTATAAGTTGAGGACAACCTGTATTTCATGCTTCCATTTTAGTTTGGAAAATCATAGTAGTCCATAATTCAAAGTTCATGTCATTTTGGGATTAATATTTAAGACAAATATTTCTGTTCTTAGTATTGCTAGTAACCATTAAATATATCACTTAAACCGATACTATCAGTTGAGGTTACTTGTAACACTCAGAAGTCTCTTTTCTTTAATTGTTTTGTCAGATTGCATATTATGAATTAATGGGGTATCAACATAACTTTCTTGGAAATAATCTGTGAGTCTCCATCTGTTCATTTGACTTATGGAATAAATATTATGTTTCAGATGAAATCAACCTATGTTGGAATTGGATATTCTTTCTTGTCCTGTTAACTTTACAATAACTCACAAAATCATTCAATTTATACACTGCCCTATAATCACAACTCATGTTGAAATATATGTTGAAATATATAAAACCTAGAACAGAGTAAAATAAATAAATAAAGGCAATTAAAAAACAACAGTAAAAAACAAAAACTAAAATAGATAATTAGCATTGCAGGCAACAAATAGTCAAAGGTGGTCTTAAAAGGTTGGGAAGAAAAAACAAATCCTAAACATCAACTTTAAAATGTTAAGTAGAAGTAAAACCTATAGCAAGCTTAAAGGCCTGAGAGAATAAAAAACAAACAAAACAACAAAGAAAGAAAAAAGGAAAGAAAAAACTTTAGGCTAGGTATCGAAAAGTCAACAATGTTGGTGTCAGATGCAGAGGTGGGTTCCTACATGTTCTATAGAACCGTTAGTAACTCTGCAATGATATCACAGAGCCAGCTCCATCGGTGTCTCCGTGGTCGCTGCCATCTTGGATTTTGCTTCTGTGCATGCACAGAAGCTAATTTTTGCTTCTGCGCATGTGCAGAAGCTAGTTTTTGATTGCTGCACGCACATGTGCATACTTCACATGCAGCGCAACCCTGAGAGAACCGGCAGCAAAAATATCCACAACCTGGTCAGGCGGTCCTCTCCAGATAGAGCTTTTCATAAATGCAGCAGAGACTGACCTGAAGCCAATCATGACTTTATTGGATAGAAGTAGTAATTTGAAATGAAGTCATAAATAAACCCCTCAGTATGATAGAATAGTATGTAGTAGAAGAAGTAGGGAACAGAACTTAGCACCAAAAGATTTAAGCAAAGGTCTGACCTGAAGGGACTTAAGCAAGCAGACCTTGAAGCAAATGAATCATCCTAGAAGCCAGAAAGATCAGAAGCAGCTTAAGGCCAAGAAAATTCATTAGGTTTGTTCCTGATTGTGACAAATTGACTAGAGTACAAGTTAGAAATATCTAATTTTAAGGGGGAAGAAAACTTATTGAAAGAGTATGCTAAGATGGGGCCGATTCTTTTATAGTACATAAGGAACAAGATTAAATTTCAATCCAAGAATATTCAATTAAATTAATCTCACATTTCCTATTATAAATATCTTTTCATTTACAGTTGATGTTGTAATTGTTTATAGAGATTCTTAATCATCCAGGCTGTCATTGTCCCAAAAGTGCTTTTCAAAAGACAACTACACACTCTCTCTTTTTTCCATTGAAAACATTAGCTTCTAATCCAGTTTCTTTATATTGTTAGCGTGTCTCTAATGGTCATGTCAATCCTACAATAATCAAGCTGTAGGGACAAGGTGCAGATGATAAAGTAACAATAGCATTTAGCAATAACATTTAGACGTTTATACTACTTCACAGTGCTTTTCAGCTCTTTCTAAGCAGTTTACAGAGTCAGCATATTTGCCCCCAACAATCTGGGTCTTCATATTATGGACCTCCGAAGGATGGAAGGCTGAGTCAACCTTGAGCCTGATGAGATTCGAAGTGCCAAATTGCAGGCAGCCGGCAGTCAGCAGAAGTAGCCTGCAGTACTGCACTCTAACCACTATGCCTCTTAATAAAATAAATATTGGTTTGGTGCTAATGCTGAAATGATTTTTACCACAAGTAGCAAGACTTTATTGTGACAAATTATTTTTGTAAAGCAGCAAAGATGTACAAGCATAGTTATGAGAACATTATATTTTACAAATACATGGGGACATTAGGACAGGGATGGTAGGGATGGTCTGTAAGGGGCGCTTATGCACGCCCCTTACAGATCTCTTAGGAATGTGATATGAAGTACTCAGTTTTAACACCTTATATCTTATACTACATAATTTCTTTGTGTGCAGATAGGATATGTACTATTTTTGACATAAATTTGTATTTATACTGTTAAAAGAAACTGTATATTCCAAATATACAGAAGGAAAACATGTGGCTTCAAATATTTCGGGATCTGTATTTGATATTCCTAATTATAAGCTGTTATGTTAAGGTTGATAGGAGTTTGACAACCACAAGATTCCCTAGCAATAAAATTAAGATAATTGGGAAGTGCTTTATTTATTCTTATATTTCAATGCAATGGGTTACAACAGCCTACAAAGTGTTCCTAAAAATGTTTCTTTTTTTAAATTGTTCCTCTGTCAATGTTAATGACAAATTCTATGTTATTTAGAGTTCTGCAGTTTTGTATCCAACTTGAATTACACTATAGATTTTAAAACTCAGCAAAGACTTGGATGATGTTGCCATTTGAGATATGCTCAATTCTCTTTATTCACATGCTTAGAGCAGCTGAAAAATTGATATTTCATTTGGCATTTTCATATTTCATAAATATGTTTATGGCTGCTCTAATTATGCAGCAAGTAGTTGCATCATTTTACTGGATTTGTGGCTTTATTTCTTCTGCTTCATATTAACAGTTATTTTCCTTATTATTTATGTTGCTTAATAGATATTACCTTAAAAGGTTAAGTTTTAACTTAAGGGTGATTTTAAAATATTGTGGATGATATAAAATTATATTTATGGCACTATGTTTGTTCTTCCTACATTTCATTTCATGCTTTCCGTGCTGTAATTGAAGTGAAGAGTGGTGCTATCAATGTTTATTAGTTTCATTCTTGGATCAGAGAATATGTTATTACTGGCATGGAGAAGATATTTGCCATCTGGAGCTAGTAGCAGTCTGACATGGTATAACAGAGATGGGAAAATAAAGAACATGTTTGCTGATGGACTTGATATTCTACACTTATCTCTGTATCTCTTTCTGAGGACTGCAATACAGGAGATTGCAGTAATTGCAAGCCACACATAAATGAACCAATAGCTGTTAAATATGCAGCCACAAGGGATACACATGCAGATACAGGTGCACGTGCACACACACACACACACACATACCAATTCCCTTGGAAGCATCTATTCCAAATGTCCAAATGTTTGTTGGAAATGTTGCTGTTAGATGATATTATATGAAAAGAGCTAACGTGATTCCAATCTTGAAGAAAGGGAAAAGAGTGGATCCAGGAAACTATAGACCAATTAGTTTGACATCAATACTGGGAAAATCCTAGGAAAAGTAATCAAGCTGCAGATTTGTGAGCATCTAGAAATGAAAAAAGTGAGCATGGGTTTGTTATAAACAGATGCCAGACAAACCTTATTGTCTTCTTTGATAACATTATTAAATTAGTGGATGAAGAAAATGTTTACTTAGAGTTCAGTAAGGCATTTGACAAAGTAGACCACAGCCCAATTTTTGTAAGATAGAACAATGTGGGATAGACAGTACCATCACCAGATGGATTCACAGTTGGCTGATCAACTGCATTCAGCATGTAGTCCTTAATGGAACTACATTTACATGGAGGGATGCATGCAGTAGGATATCAGAAGGTTCTGTCTTGGGCCCAGTGTTCTTCAACATTTTAAAAAATGATCTAGATGAAAGGATAGAAGGGCAACTTATCAAATTTGAAGATGACACCCATCTGGGAGGAACTGCCACTACTTGATTCAGATCTTGAAAGACTTGAGCTTTGGGTCCTATCCAAATGCAGATCAGTAGTGAGAAAAGCAAGGTCCTGCACTTAAGCAGAAAAAATGAAATGCACAGGTACAGAATAGGCAGTACCCACCTCAACTGTAATAACTATGAGAGGGATCCTGGTGTCCCAGGGGACCATCACGTAAGTATGAGCCAGACGTGTGCTGCAAAAGTAAATGCAGTTCTAGGCTGCATCAACAAAGGGATAATATTAAGAGCCCAAGAAATGATAGTACCAATCTACTGCACAAGTGAGGCCATACTTTGAATGCTGCATCCAATTCTGGTCACCACAATACAAAAATAGATGCTGAGACCCTAGAACTGTGATCGTGAACCTATGACATGCATACCACAGCTGGAATGCATGCCACAGCTGGCACACGGATGAGCCATCACCCAGCTCAGCTCTACCGCAAATGCACACGTGTTTTATGCCAGCCAGCTGATTTTCAGGAGGTGCAGGGATGGCGGGGCGCATGCAGGAGACTCTCATGCATAGGGGTCACACATGCATGTGTGGGAGGCAGGGATCACATGCCTATATGTGGGGAGAGGAGGATGGAGGATGTGGTGCATCCCGGCATCCCAGGAGGTTGCAGGGAGGCGGGAGGTTGCGCACATATGCGTGGGGGGTGGAGGGAGCAGGAGTTGCATGTACAGAGCCCCTGCATTGTATTATGGGTGTTGGCACGCGCTATCGCACCCTTTCAGCACACCAAGAGAAAAAGGTTAGCCATCACTGCCCTAGAAACAGCGCAGAGAGCAGCAACAAAGATGATAAAGGGCCTAGAGGCTAAAGCGTATGATAAACTGTTAAGGGAACTAGGCATGTCGAGCCTAATGAAAAGAAAGATTAAGAATAACATGGTATCTATTTTCTAGTACTCAGTCACAGGGTGGAGGTGTTCAAGTTATTCTCCAAAGCCCCTGAGGGCAGGACAAGAAGCAATGAATGTGAAATTCTCTTAAAAAGAAATTCAACCTGGAACTAAGGAGAAATTTCCTGACCGTAAGAAAAAATAATCAATGGACTAGCTTGCCTCCTGGATTTGTAGGTGCTCCATCACTGGAGGCCTTCAAGAAAAGATTGGAAAGCCATTTGTCCAGGCTGTAATAATGTCTCCTGCTTGGACTATAAGACCTCCAAGTCCCTTCCAGTCCTACATTTCTATGTTATAAGTAATTTATAAAGGATTCTAGAACAGTATGGCATGAACAGCTACCAACAGACAATAATAATTAGGCACATTACCATCCCGCTGAAATTCAGACCATCATCATGTGGCCTACAAAGTAGGCTTTATTTTCTCCAGCTAATTGTGTGCTTGAACATTACAGTAAAATATCCTCTGAACACTTTTCAGATTTTTATGAGAATTTTATTAATAATTTATGTTTATTGTTGAAGCCTAGGCATTTTGTTTTAATTTTCAGCTTTTCTTCTTCTTCAGTATTTACAAGCATCAGTTAAACAGCATGTACATATTGCAGACTCATGAAGTGATACAGTAAGGACAGTCATTTGGAATCAAGTTGTCTAGCTGGCCAAAATGTTTTAACTTGCTTCAATCACTTCTTTAATTCTTCTTAATGACCCATCATAAAAACTATTTCAGAGCAACCAAATTATTCAACAGCCGACTTCATTAAACATGTACAGCAATAACAAAGTTCTCAGTGAAAAAAAAGCAATAACAAAGTTTTCGGTGAAGATACTCAAAGGGATACTAAGCTTAACACATAAATTGCTAATCTTTCAAGCAGAAGAAAAACATCTGTCTCTATTGAAGTTACTCATTGTTAGTCAGTAGGTCGTATTTTCAGGTTCAGTTAAGTGGATAAAATAGAAGAGAATGCTGTCAATTATAAAAAGAATTCAGCTTGTTAAATAGCAAACCTTTGGTAAGTACTCATGGGGTTTTTATTTATTTTCACCCGATATTATTTTAAGTTCCTCAAAAATAGTATTTTATTATATCATATGAACAAATCTAATAAACCATTCTCAAATAAATGAATCTGGCATATGCAGGATGGAAAAAAATGTGTGTCTTTGACAATAATTTGTACAGCAAGAGGTTCAATCCTGATCGTCGATCAAGGACACAAAATAGCTGAGTACATATAATACTGATCCTACATTTAAGGATTTAGCTACTGCCCATTATAGACAGTAAATCTTGAAAAATGTCATGGCTTAGACCGGGTGTTGGCAACCTGCGGCTCCGGAGCCACATGCGACTCTTTTACCCCTCTGCTCCAGCTCCCTGTTGGGTGAGCCCCACCACTGCCCTGCCCTCCCCCTCCCAGTCACTCCTCACCTGGCCTGAGAAGGTAAGGGGGACAGCGGGGAATGGAGACTCACTCCAAATTCCACAGTGGGAGCAAAGCGCCGCTGTACTTGCTGGGTCTTGTGGGAACTTCTTCCATCCCTTGTTGGTACTGCGTGCCCCTTGGTCACTCAGGGAGATGCATGACCTGCTATCCGCCCAAAGACATTGGTCCAATCTGCCACTACTACTGTTTCTGCCTCCATGGCCTGTCCGCTGGTCTTACAGATCGTACATATGTATTTTATTATAATTTATTTAATTTCTTCTCTAGACCTTCAACCAATTTCTCTTTCTGTCTTAACCTTCTAGCTTATTTTTAAAATGCATCCACTAAAAGCTGTCAAAGGACTAAAAGCTAAACTAAAAAAAAAAGTATTCCTGCCAGCTATTTTTCTTTTAAATGTCACCAAACCATACATCTCTATAAGGTGTGGTCATTTGGCTTGCTAGTTGATATCAATTGGCAGGAACCTTTTTGCCTTTTATTGGAAATTCCACAGGAGAGTGGCAAACCGAGCTGCAGCACTAGCAGTAGTCATCAATGTAAAAATAATCTTATATTTGAAAAACAAGTCTGATACAGAATTTAATTCAATATGAAACATTTCATTGATTATAATTCTGCTTATTCTTGGGGGTCTCCTATTCCAACCCCCCTGCTCAAGCAGGAAACTCTATTACATTTCAGATAAGTGGTTGTCCAATCTCTTCTTAAAAACCTCCAGTGTTGGAGCACCCACAACTTCTGAAGGCAAGTTGTTCCACTGATTGTTTTAACTGTTAGGAACTTTTTCTAGTTCTTACTTCTGGGTTGCTTCTCTCTTTGATTATTTTTCACCCAATGCTTCTTGATGTGCTTTCGGGTGCTTTAGAGAATAGATTAGCCCTCTCTTCTTTGTGGCAGCCCCTTAGCAATAGCACTTAGACTTATATACCACTTAATAGTGCTTTACAGCCCTTTCTAAGTGGTTTACAGAGTCAGCATATTGCCCTCAACAATCTGAGTCCTCATTTACTGACCTCAGAAAGATGGAAGGCTGAGTCAACCTTGAGCCATTTAGAATCAAACTCCTAGAATGAGCTAGAATTAGCCTGCAATATTGTATTCTTTCTAACCACTGCACCACCTTACTTAGATATTGGAACACTGCTACCATGTCATCCCTAGTCCCACTTTTCATTATTTGTATAATACATATTACATTACTTTCATTAATTACAGAATAATAACAGTCCTGAAATCTTAGACTGATATAAAATACTTTAATATGTGTCAGTAGAGATGTTTTTTCCAATTTGTATTTAACCTTATATTGTTAGGAGATTTCCTATCTTTTTCTTGATCGTGTTTTTAAAATATTAAATATTAAAAGGGAATATTTATAAAATTTAACAAAATATAACAAACAATATTTACAAACAGCAAAGACCTAAAAGAGCAGAGGAACCTTCAGAATATGATAGCAATAGTTATATTACAGAGCCGGTGTGGTTTAATGACTTAAGTATAAAGTATTAAGAATAAAGTTTAATGACTAGAAAACAGGAGACCCTAAGTTTTAGTCCCTTTGGCTCAAAACCAGCTGTATCGCCTCATTGCCAATTGATCTTTCTTAGCCTTATGAAGCTAGCAATGGCAAATCATATCTGAAATCTTGCACACAAAAAACTGTAGAGAAAAAAGTTACATTATAGAACAGTCATAAACAAGATGTTAATGAGTAATTGTAAAAAAATAGGATAGTGATCTATAGTTGAAAGACATTAAAGCTCCTACTAGACAATTCCTAGAGCATTTCTAAGTTGGATGCCACAATGGAGAAGGCCCTCTGAGAACAGAAAGCATTAGGATTAAATCAAAGACCTTTGTTTAGGCACAAGGTCTCAATATTTGAAGCATTTGAGCCCTTTGGTTTAACGTGTAACAAGAAAAAATAGCAATTTGAATTTTGCCTGAAAATAGAGCAATTATTTTTTCAAGACAGATAAAATATTTCATCATTTGGTTAGTCAGTGCTCCTGCTGTTGAGGTTCCAAAGCAGTCTTCAAAAGAAGCACCATGTTAGAATTATTTATGCTAGAAAGGCATGAATAACTCTTGGTATATTCATTTTATATAAGTAAATTTGCAGAAAATGTGAGAGTTGGCAACTACCCTGTTATGCTACTCAAACCTTGGACAAAATTACTGCATATTAGGCTAGTCTGAAAAGTCTTGATCTATCTTCAGAAAACAATTAACCCTGCATACATGCTGTTTAAAACCAATAAGCATGACTAAAGTTATCCCAAATATGTCCCTAGCTGTGGAAATTTGCATTTGTACTGTATTCTAAATTCTATAAAGATTGCATCAACTTTTCTATGTCTAATAGAACACACAATAGAGCAAGACAGAAATTACGATGTTGCTTGTTCTTGGAATAATAAATTGCTCTTAAAAATCCCAAGAGAATTTAAGAAATAAGAATTGGGTTAGGAGACCACACCATCTGGGCATTTGAACCTTTGTACTGCTAATAATAGAATTCAGAAGGGATTTGTATTTTCACTCAGTACTAAGTTAAAATTAAAATTATCAACAAGAAAAAGGCAGCCATTGCATTTACAAGCTTATATTTAATGGAAGTGTAAATAATTGTGATAGAAATTAGTTCAAACATGACTATTTCATATCTGTGTAGTAGCTTGAAGCAATGGAAGCCCTTTAGGTGCTTTTAAAGTAGCCAAAATATGTTGTTGAACCTCTTTGTTTACTAGCACCTATTTATGAACATTTGCCACCTCTAGCACATTTGCTTTATCTCTGCCCTCTTATGTTCCAAGATTAGAATCCAGGATCATCCAAATAAACCAATCACTAGGCTATTTCATTATAAATGAAATGATTATTATTTTTTGCATGAATGGGGAGAGATAATGTATAAGGAATGTTTAAATTCAAGTGTGGATCAGTCAGTTACTAGAATGGCTTCAAAAAAAATCAGATTAATCTGTGGATGATTGATAGATTTATATCCCACTTTATATGTCAATTAATCCAACAAGCTCCAGTATGTGCTAAGACAAACATTGAAGAAAGCTTAAAGAAATATTCCAAATGTTGAGAAGCTTCTGTTGTGTAATCCTGAGTTCTGGATTTGCTTTCATTTAATTGAGAAAAATCTTATACTGAGTAGTACAAGTGGAGGAAATTTTATTTTTGCCTAAATCTACCCTTTAAATTTGAGATGAGAAAAGTTTTTTGTTGTTAGTTGCCATGGACTTTGTGAGGTGGTTAATATAAGAAGGAATAATATGAATGTCTTAAGTATTTTCAACCCTTAAGGACATCGTTTTAACTCATATTAAGCCTTGTCCCACATGACCAAACAAAAAAGTTTGGTTTTTGCTCTGCTACGTCAGCAGCTTCTAGAAGGTTTTGTGGTGGTGATAAAACTAGAGAACCGTCATTCAGTTCTGATTTGAGGATGTTGTCAATATGTAATGAAATTTACTAAATGGCGAGAATGGGGAAATAGTGTATTGGCGAGATTCAGATTTTCAACCTCACATTGAAAGCACATTGAATAGAATAACAGAGTTGGAAGGGACCTTGGAGGTCTTCTAATCCAACCCCTTGCTTAGGCAGGAAACCCTTCAGACAAATGGTTATCCAACATCTTAAAAACGTCCAGCGATGGAGCAGTCACAAATCCAGGAAGCAAGTTGTTCCACTGATTAATTGTTCTAACTGTCAGGAAATTTCTCCTTAGTTCTGAGTTGCTTCTCTCCTTGATT